>VWYP01010361.1:339714-355536 GCA_013400435.1 Pycnonotus jocosus
AGGGGCTGAGGCCGCCCGCGGGTCGGGCGGGGCTGCACGGCGGCTCGAGCAGCCACACCCGGGAACGGTCCGCCCTAGGGCCTGCAGGGCAGTGTTCTGCTCTCCTTGGAACGGGCGGCGCTCCACTGTACATACTGCAGGATCCATGCGCCGCTGCCCTTCCCGGAAAGCCACTCGTCAGCTTCCCGGGGCGCACCCGCCTCCCGCTCTGCACAAAGACTGGAGAGCCCCCTCAGCTGGGGCCAGCCGCGGAGACCCGGCCGCCTTTGTGCTGATGGCGCTTGCCGGCTGCAGCTGCTGCTTCTTGCAGCTGGCAGGAGCCCTTTCCCTTGTGCAGGGAGCAGCACCCGCGGGGCACTGGGCCCTGAGGCAGTGCCCAGCATCGCTCCGCAGGGCTGCTCGCCTTTGCTGCCCCGCTGCCGCTGGGCACGGCGCGGCTCACACGCTCTGCTGCTGCAGCCCGACGGCGCAGACACGCGGGGACACGCCGCAGGATGGCTGTCCCATGGCTGCTGTGGCCGTTGCACTCCATCTAACAAGGTCTGGTGCCTCCTGCAGACAAGTTGCCACAGACTTTCCACTTGCATAAGCTCCGTTTTTACCTCTTCCAGTCACCACCCACAGACACCCCCCATAAGAGCACAGTGTGTCCCAGGCCAAGAGAAGCAATAACCGTCAGAAGCCTTTCCTAGATAGTGCTGTCTGACCATGAATCACAGCTGGAGAGCACAGTCACTGTGTGCAGCAGGCACTGCACAGCTCTGCAGGAGGAATCGCCGAGTCACCAGTGCAGACCATTGCAAGGACAAGGAACTGCACGATTGCCATTTCTAAAATTCATATTCTTCTCTTCTTGCTTGGATTATGACATGATCTCAAATTCCTCACGGAAGTAAAACTCATTTACAAATAAAAATATATTTGTGTGATATGAAAATACATAATAGCACTACTCATTTTCCAGAACACATGGTACCACTAATTTTCCAGGATATTAAGAAGAGAGCAGATTAGCAGCAAGGCCCAACATAAAGCCAGTCAGCATCTGTTTGTTATATTAAAAAATAAGCAACAGATTTTGTGTGTGTGTGTGTGCAAGTCCAATGCTTTCACATCAAAGGACCCAAGAGACGTTTCATTTGGCCAGTTTTAGATAATACAGTTGGGTGTTGCACAGATAGATGTGTTGATGAATCAAGAAGGAAAGACACATACTGAGAAAATAAATAACAGTAGGAAAAGAAACCCAGTGTGTCTTATTGTACATGGAAACACACATTAGGAATAAATAGAAATCTGATTAAGTAAAAATAGATTGTGGAATAGGTTGCTCATTATTTAAAGACTTGCATTTATTATTCATACCAGTCCTATAAATCTGTTCTGAATAAAAGTTCAGTTGCTTATAGGAGACATCAGCATTCTGCCTTTTTTTTTTCCCTTTAAAGATTAATATTCTAGTAATGGTTTGGCTTTATTTTTAGCAATCTATGAAAGCAATTACTACCCTGAGGAAAAAAAAAAAATCAATGAATCACTTGCTTTGTAAGACAAGGCAGAAGCAATAATATGAGACAGACAACAGCACACAAACTCCTCTGCATTACTGTTCCAGGCTTCCGTAGCAGCAGCCTCTGCTTGCCAGTGTTTTTCATTCACTCTTCCCCCGCCCCTGCCTCGTACAACCATGCCTTATTTCTCTCGGCACATCTGCTAAAGCTCAGAGCACCAAAAAGGCACAGCTTCAGTCCTGCAATACCAAACCTTCTGAATCACTCTGGACCTTTCTTCTTAGTAATCTGCTCATACCATTCAGTGCACACACCTCCTCTGTAGCTGTACTCCCTCTGAGTGGGCTGGTTTTCTATTGAAATTCAGCAGCTCTCAGGTTTTGGGGCCAGTTGCAGTTGAACTGTTACCATTTTGTATGAATACAGCCATATTTATGTATAACTGACATCAGAGTCACGTGTTTTACTGGTACCACTTGGAGAAAAACAACCCACGGGTCACTGTAAGTTTACTGCCATTTGAACACAAACTCTGCTTCTCTGTCCACAATTTATAATCACAATTACTGAAGTAGTGTATATGAGCAACAAAAAGAGAGCAAGTGGCTACAGTACCTACTAGTGTTCACCAAACAGTTTAGATAACTTACATTCACTTCTGACACGAGCCCAGAGTCATTGTTTGCTCTCCCCTCCGGATGCGAACCTTCAGTTGAGGATTCAGTGGAGAAGCCTTACAAAAGGTCTAGCAATGAACAGCTAAGTGATTCGGGACTCCTCATTCTGAAACAAGCTGATTTAGGGGATATAGCAGAGATTATGGAAGTGTCACCAGCAGGATTAAACCAGCAGGATGGAAAATAGTTGAAGCTACCAAGGAACAAATTCAGAACAAACAAAGCCAAGGGCTTTTTCTACAAAGGAGTGCAATCCAGTGGAATTACCTGACACAGGAAGCTAAATGTTCATATGGGCTCCAGGGGAAACTAGACAGGCTTGTAGAAGAGAAATCCAGCAAGGATTGCTAATTACTAATCCATTCAAGAATTACATGTGGCTGTATAGCCTGTCTGGAGTCAGAAAATCCCTGAGTTGCAAATGGAGGTATCATTTAAGTGTCATTTAAGCTTATCCAGTTCTTACACTGTTTCTTACAGGCATGTGCTGCTGCGGTGGTTTAACGAAGCCCAGTTTTCAGTTGGAGGGGCTGGTTCCCTGCGGGCAGCTGGTAAGGTCAATCAGCTGCCCAATTTGGGAGATTGACACCCGGTTAAACCACTTTAAAGAGCTGGACACGCCTCTGTGGAAAAGCGCCTTTAAAAAGGAACAAAGCCCAGGAAAGCTCTCTTGCTTCTGGCTTTTGAAGAGGTAACTGGGTGAGCTGACCCCATGCAGCCAGGTTGGGCCTGGCCTGGTCAGTGTGCAGCTCAGCTGGGATTTCTGCCGCTGCCGGGCCATGCCGCCGAGAATATCCCAACACCACGAGCAACCACACCAGAGGGACAGCACACGCCCATGGCTGCAGCTATCTCGGCATGGCTTGCAAAGGAACTTGGTTTTACTCCAGGACCAGCGCCAGGAGTGGCCCTGAGGCCAGGAGGGGCCAGAGCTGGGAGCTGTCCTCGCCAGCCTGGTCCAGGAGCAGCCACTTGGTCCACAGCTGGAATCAGAGTGACCAGGACAATGGCACGCGGCCGTGCCTGCCTCAGCATGGCTTGCAATTAAATTTATTTGTTTAGCTGCTTTTAGGCAGCCATGCTGCGGGCAGAAGGACAAAAATGACAGCAGCAGCTTTTCTTGTTTCTGGCGCTCTGCATGAAGAAAAGGCCCAGAGTGGAGCCAGTGGCCGGTATGGGCACGTGGTGCCAGCAGTGAGAGGCACGGTGAGCAATGTTCCTTGTGCAGAGCCTGCGTGAGATCAACCTTTCAGTGCTGCAGAACTCTATACAAACACTTTCCATTGATAAAGCTTGAGAACAAATGGACCTAGGAACTCTAGGACCCGTTCTCTATAAAAATGGTTTCCATTGATAAAGCTTGAGAACAAATGGACCTAGGAACCCTAGGACCAGTTCTCCATAAAAACAGTTTCCATTGACAAAGCTTGAGAACAAATGGACCTAGGAACCCTAGGAGCAGTTCTCTCCTGAATCAGGAAAAGGAAAGGGTGAAGACACGTAGAGAAAACAACATGGGACACTGAAGTCAGTGAAGAAGGAGTCAAATTCTAGATGGGAGGGGATTGAGGAGATGCCTTAGTCTTGGGCTGAAATTCTTTTGTGAGGCTATGGAGAAGATATATTTTTGATGTATCAGTCTTTGTTTTTTCCCTGCAATTCATGAAGTGCATGGGGGGAGGCAGCATTCACCCACAGCCCATGAGAAAAGGGCACTTGTGCTGGAGCGTGTGGATGCTGAAAAGCTGTAACCCAATGAGAAGCCTGAACAGAGAGAGATGAGAGAGATGAGAAACTGAGACTTTGCTCCAGGGATAGAAGAAGGAAAAAACTTCTGTTCCCAGAGATAAAAGACGAGAACTTTTGTTTTCATGCTAGAGCAGCTCATCCTTAAAATAGTACCCCATAAGTTGACATGGCCCATGAAAGCAGCTTTGGGAGAGCTGCGAGGCATGGGAGGGACTTCCACACTGCAAACAGAGTTTCCTTTCCTGGGCAGCTGATTCACTGTGACATTGATGCCACGAGAGAACTGTTTCTTGTGGAGAAGTCTCCATGGCATGGCAAGTGAGACTCCTCTCCCTAAGTGGATTGAAGAAAGATTATTTTAGAGGTGATACACTGACTGAAAGATCCAGGTTTTGCCTCTTTACGTTGTCACTAGGAAAGAAAAGAGGGAGGAGAAGTGTTCTGAGGATTTATTCTGATTTTCTTATCATTTTTTCTTTTCATTCTGTTAATAATGTTTTCTTTACACCCTTTAAAGTTTTGAGCCTGTTTTGCCCTCTACCTCCTAATCCATATCTCACAGCAGAAAATGAGTAAATAATTTCTAGTGAGTGCATGGGCATTTGGCCAGCATTAGACCCACTACAGTTGCCTAAGAGGGCAACCAGCAGAGGCCCATACTGCCAGGATCCTTTAGACTGACACACTCAATGCCTTTCCATTTTTTTTTCCTATCAAGTTTTAAGTAACCTTCTTTCATTTTCTCTTAAACTACCAGGAAGAGGTTCTAAGACACACTTAAAGCAGGTCCACACAGAGCTAACACATTTAAATAAACTGATAGAGAACATAACTTAGCTCAGAGGAATACCTGCTAATAGTAACCAGTGATTTTAGGGCTGAGAAAGCAAAATTTCTGAAAAATGTCTAAGAAACCAAATTTGAGAAAATCAACAAGGGAACCAACTTGTTTGCACTCCCTACTAAGACTAATGGAGACACAAAGCACAACTGCATAACTAATGAAAGGTGGTTGCCCATAGCTCTACAAGCAAAGCAAGCTAAGTATAATCCATTATGGCCTGTGGAGACACTGCACACTCTTCTTGTACATGTTCAACACTAAAGCACCTTATTCCCAAATAAGAAATAAGAGACATATGTTAAAGAGCAAGAAGAAACTGAAATAAAAAACAACCCCATGCGGAAGAGCCTGTACTTATTATTCTGAATTTTAATTTGCTTGATAATAATTTTATTTTCCTTAATTTTTCTTTTTCTTGCAGTTTTCATTGCCGTAGGATTTTTTTGTTGTTGTTGGGTTGAGGTTTTTTTATCTTCAAAGAATAAGACAATTTTTGTCTTCCTGATAGATTTACAAACTATCAGGTGTCCTGAGACTTTGAAATAAGTTAATTAATAGGCTTCATTCCTTGCAGGGGATAAATCTAAGAAGGAGAGGGGCAATCACACAGTCAAATGCTGACCTGTAAGCAAAACACAACAATTAGTGCAAATCTCACTGAGAAACTCAAAGAGATACACCCAGTGTTCCTAATCACTGACACGGAACAATAGATTTGAGAGATTGGTGCAATAGTTCTCACCTGAAATAAGTATGAGACCAGCTACTCATTTATGCTGTATTGTTGATGTTTCTGCTCACAGTGAAGGTTGTAGCAGCTACTGTATCAAATTGATTGATGGCATTTAGTTTTAGAGGTTAAAAATTTTTCCATTATCTCAAGTTTTTTTAAGAAGTTGAACGAGGATCACAGGTCTCAGAAAACCGAGGGCACTTTACACCAAAGGAATTACACTGCAGAGCAACAGGCCTCCAAGACTGTACTTGCCTTGCTGAAAAGAATTTGGTTGCCTTCACGACACTGCTTTTCTCCTTGTATAACTTGACCCAGTGAGGGACACAGGTGCACAAGGTGTTGAGCAATGTTTTTATGGCCTTGTCTCTCACGGAAGCCACTCCAGGGTTAAACCTAAATGTTGTAAATGGCACCTTGGTAGAAACAAAGCAAAGCTGAGCCATGGAGGAAGAATGTGTGCCCAAGAGTTTTGTACTGTGTTCAGAAGGGGGCCTGGAGAGGGGGAATAGAAAACAGCTTGCCCCCAGGCAAATCCCTCTCTGAGAAAAAAAGTGCTACCCTGGCTTCACAGCCTTTCACATTATTTACAGTGTCCTTATTGTGCTCAGAGTATTCTGATGATGGTCTTTACTGTAAACTGCTCTGATGCACAGCTCTAAACCTGAGAGCATCTCTACAGTAACAGCACATGTTGTTGGCCATTTGCTTTTGAAGGACTAAGTTTCCTTCTCAAAAAATTCACAACGCAAAAATCCCAGCAATATTTGCTGTCCTACCAATCTGGGCTTCAATCAATTTCTCCCTGAAAGCAGGTCTTTCTTAAGGTCCCTTCTCTTTCTGAGGTGCCTGTTTGTAGCAGGGGTTACAAGCGCAGCAGGTGATGGCAGGCCCTTTGCAGCAGCCAGGCTGGAGGGGGTTCAGGCTGCTGGACCCTGAGCTGCTGCCCCACATGGCTCGGGCTTGGAGGGAGCTGCAGCCGGGCCGGGCTGGCTGAGCTCTGATTCTGAACGTGCCTTGGCTCCGGAGGCAGAAAGGCACCATCCCCTCTGGGTGGGAAGGAAGATGGATGGGTCATCAAACACGGCGAAGGCAGGAGGCTCTTGGCAGCAGATGTGCTGTGGGGAGGATGGGGCTGCTGTGGCCGCACCAGGCTGAGCTGTCGCCTTTGTGTGATGGGTGCGATTGCTGGGAGCCCTGAGCGAGTGCGAGCAGCTGAAGGAGCGTGGGGTGGCCATGGTTTTACCCTACGGGAGTGAAGGGTGAGGTGCCGGCCGAACACGGGCGCTCTGTGCTGCGGGGCCGGCGCTGCTCCGAGCGCTTCATCCCCCGCCCTTCCCTCCGTGCTGCTTTGCGGGAGCGCCGGCAGCGGAGGGCAGGCTGTCCCGGCCGGCTGCACCGCCAGCACGGAGCTGGGAGCGCTGAGAGACAGCCCGGCCTTTGGGGAAGGACACAGCGACAGAGGGGCAGCTCAAGCTCTTTCTAAACACAGACGGACGTGCCGGAGCACACCGAGCGCTCCCGGCAGCACATCCCTGGGGAAGCGGACAGCACAAAACAGCACCGGTGGAGCTGACCCAAAACAGACTGGTCTGTGAGCAGCTGGAGTTTAACCAGAGCAAGCTGACACAGCTGGTTACCAGGGAGGAGAGGCTTGTCTTGGTTGGACAAACTTACAGGAAGTCATTTATCTACAGCTCTGTGCTGACAGCAATCATGCTAACAAATATAAAAGTAGTGAGTTAATTACTTTTTCTGCCTGCATGATTTCCTTGAAAAACGGTGTAGTCCACACCCTTCCACGGCATGTGGAAAATAAGCAAACTTTGCCAATAATTGTGACTCATCCAGTCCTTTAAGCGTTGTGTTTTTATTTGAATATAAGATAGTAGAACACACACCCTCACCCTCACACACAGAGAGGGGTCTGTGGCGGATTTTTCCTCTTTCACACAAATTTGACTGTAATTTGACTGTGTGTATGTACAATCATGTTCTAGTTAGCGTCCAGGTGCTCAGTGCCAGACTCAGCACAGCAGAGCTGATGATAGCGGTTCTTATAATTAGATCTGCATAATCACCACCAGTAAAATGTCTTATTTTAGTAATTATTTCATAGATTAATTTTTATTTACTCACACTGGAGGATCTAGTCCAGAAATTTGTGTAAGTCAGAACACCTTTTCAAAAGTTTTGATAAAATGTTCGGTGCTTTATAAGGGAAAAATGCTGTTTGCCCAATTGAAATAGTTCTTACAGTGATTTGAGACGACTCTGTGCATTTCATGTTGAGGTGGGTATTTCAGACATCACACGAAAGAATTGTCCTCTTGCTGTCTAGTAAAACTCACCCACTCAACCTATAAACTTCAGCAGGATCTCCCCTGGTGTACAGTCTGCCAATTGATTTCTGTTAAGGGTGTGCTGATGGAGGCACACGTTTAATCTCTGTGCTTAATGGAATTGCTCTAAACCATCTCCCCCGAGCACACTGCATCCCACACTGAACCAGGGAAATGAGATTTCTGCAATTTAACCCTGTATTGTAAATTTGGCTGTGGTTTGGAAAGTCCCTACAGGACTTTCAGGAGCATAAGAACCCTAAATGCCTTCTGTGTTCAGGAGCAAAGAGAAAAGGGTGTAAAACCCATAGGCAGACAGACAGGAGCATGAGTAAGTTCTAATATAAGGGGATAATGAACTGTGACAGGAATGAGGGCAAAGGTGTCTGCTGACAAGAATGAGGAAATCAGAGCTTTACCACAGGTTTACCTCAGCAATTAATTTCACTTCTCTTTAAGACTGTCCTTCTGCAAAAAGGGAGTAGTGACATTGACCTCTTTCGTACAGCCCAGCACAAAGCAAACATTGAAAAAATTGTCCTGCTTTCCAACCATTACATAACTACAGCTTTTATTTTTTAATGTCACATTGAAAAACTTGCATACCCAGGTGTAAAACTAACACAGCATGTAATAGAAAGACAGATAAGATATTGCTTAAAAATCTGCACACACTAAAATCCTCCACATTCAAAGGTAACAAGACAGGTACAGCAATATGACATGTGACAGTCTAAAGAGGCCATATTTTCTGTATACAACCAAACCACCAGGAGAAATCATGCACCACTCTAAAATAAAACTAAACCACTTCCTAGGTGTCCCTTTTCTGTTTGAAAGGATGACGTGTCAAGGCGTACCTATTTCATACCCTGAGAACATGTTCACCACATTTCTAGAATTCAGGCATTTAAAACATTTCTGCTATGCTGTGGTTTGGAGAGACGTTTGTCTAACACTACTGCCTCCTAGTAGAAGTAGTTATTGCTAAAAATTGCTGGCTTTCAGATACAATATGCTGCAGAGACTTGAAAAGCCTGTGGAAGATGGATAGTGTGTGGTTGCAGATGGGTCACAGGTGCAGGCTGTGGAAAATTTCAGTGTCACTCACTTCATCTGTGTCACAACCAGAACCTGAGACAGGTCTTTAGGACAAAGATCTGCAAGTAATGATCCACAAAATACATATTTCTGAAAAATGTCACTGAAGGCTGTCAGCCAAACAGACCTCTGCCTCTCGATGGGCATTCACGGCAGGGCACGGGACAATGATTCAATTAACCCAGCAACAGATTAAGGAAGTAATAAACGTTAAGAGGCTAGCCAGGACATATATAGAGAAATAGCATGTGGCTCATTGATCATAAGGAGTGATCACAAGGAAAGAGTCCTTTCAGAGAGAGAAGCAGGCCTTGCCTCCATTTTTGTCATGTAGAGATAAAGTTTTCCCGTAGGATATTTTCAGATCCAGGATGAAAATTCCCAGGCAACTCACATGATTTAAACAGAAAATATAACCTTAAGAAACAGAATATAACAAAGAACTACAATTCAATTCAATAAATTATTATATGCATTTTAACTTCACATTTCCAACTGCATTTTGATTAAAACTTAGGTACACACTGCATACTGAAGTTCATGAATGTAGTAAAAATATGCATTTTGAAACAAGTTGAAATTTTCTTCTGAAATAGCTTCCCACATTTTAGAAAATTATTGAACATATTATAAACCCTGCTGGTCTATAATGGTGTCTACAAATGTATTATCCAGGTGAATATCAACAGCTTAGTAATGCTTCCTAAGTGACACTGAGATTAGAGTATTACAGTCATCCAGCACGTCCAAGGGTCTCCTTGCATGAATCCATGCACTTTTGTCTGACAGGTCCTATGAAACTGAGAAATAGAAATGGTTTTGGTATGCCTCAGTTAATGGATATTTGACTTTGTGCATTTCAGGAGTTGAGAAACTCAGAAACTTTCCTTTCTATTGTCTTATTTGCACTAAATCTGACTTCTCAGATCTTCAGTCTCATGTGCCAGACTGCTTTAAAGTTATCCCACCTCAGGTATCCCTGTGAAAGGGTTTAAAAAAAACTTATTTACCTTCAGTACTTCTATTCTTCTTGCAGACAGGCCTAGAGATTCAACCAAGCCACAGTAATTATTAGTCAAGCTTCAACAGTTGTGCTTTATTTTTCAGTACAGCTTCTCTCTATTTCTCCTGGTAAGAGGAACAAAATTTATAACTTTTTATGACTGTAATAGAAAGCTAATAATTAGAACAACCCAGATATATTAATTCTTTCAGAGAGAGAAAAAAAAAAAAAAAGAAAAAAAAAAGATTATGCTGTACCAAGGTTGAAAGTAATAGAAGTAACAGAGATTCAGCTATGCAGAGACTCTCATGGTTGGTGTTAGCAATCCTGCATTTCCAGTATAATTAAATCAGCAGCTACCCAAAAGTCATCCTTCAATGTGCTAGATTCATCCACCAAGATTAGATATTCACAGGAGAAGTTTGTAATGAGATCAGAAGATAGTAATATAAAATTTATTGTACAGAACACTAAAATAGAAGCTAGAGGATGACAAAGATGAACCTTGCAAGATGCTTTAGATGGAGATCTCAGTTCTGTTTAGACACAGGAAACAGCTCCATCAAGCAGCAGCCTACCATGCCTCAGCTTGATGGCATCATCATCCAAGGTCCTGCCATCACTGAAAATTCACCCAGCAGCAGTAAATGGAAATATCTACACTTTGCAAGTGTGAATGAAGCGGGTTTTTTTCAAACACTTTTAAGCCAGGAAGGGCCAAAGAATCTACCCTTTGGAAATCAAACCCTGTGGTATCCAATATTTTTGACAATATTTCAGGTTATGAATAAGAAAACCAAAAATCCTAAAATGAAGATGGCTTTTGCATTAATCAAATGCAGTTCTAGGCTGTACATCCACAAGCCCAGTCCAGGATGACTGATTCAGAGATGGAGTGAACTTCTGAACTTTGTGCCATTATATGGCTGTTAACATTTGCTCAGTACTATAACATAAGATTAGCTGCACTAAGAGCCAAATATAACATGAGTCACACTGTGTAGGACTCCATGCTGGGCTCTCTCAGCTGAGCTGTGCACGTTCCCAGGAGGAGGACATCCTGTTCCAGGCTTTCATGCCTCCAGCACCATTTTCAATGTATTTGGCAGCTTTCTCCTGACAGAGCAGTGTGAAGTGTTGCTGTGGATGCTTTCTGATACATCTGCCTTCCTGGCCTTTCCCTGCAGTATCCAACCTGCCAGTCAATCCACAGCCTTGTCTTCTCCATGGCTCTACAGCTGGCACTGCCAGCAGCTCACGGCTCATCAGGCTTCTGTGAGCTGGCTTAGACTGCACAATGCATGGGACCAACAACAATTGCATACACATTGTTTTTCTCTCCTTTGGTTTTTGGGGGGTTTGGGGTTGTTTTTTTGGAGGGATGGGGGGAGGAAGTTGAGTTTTGTTTTGTTGGTTTTTTGTTTGTTTGTTTGCATTTATTTTTACTCAGCTCTTCATTGCAGGCACAAATAGCTTTATTAGTAATGTGTTGATTTTCTTTTATTGTAGCTCAGGGAATTTACATACAGGAGACTGATTTGAAAATATTCTGTTTTAAATAAGCTCTCTGAGAAGCCAGGGCAGTATAATAGGCTTGTCTGATTAAGCCCACTGCAATCTTTGGCATGCCTGGGACTACTGTGCTTTCATTTTCCAAGAGGATGAATCTCAGATATGCTTTGAAATCCTCAGAGCAGGATACAGATGTTCAAGTGACAAAAGCCAGTGCTCAGTAATCCTAATGCACAAGGATACTTTTTTTGGCAGGATCCTGGCACTCAAGCTGTTGTTCTGATCTGCTGGCCGTCTGCTTTCCATTAATCACTTCTGGCAGAAGAAAAGGCCTTCCAAAAATCTTTCGCCTTTGGCCTATACTCAGGCAGCAAAAAGGATGTAGCAGCACACAAGGTTTGTGCCAGATGGGATCCTCAGCCTGAGAGCACGACTCTGAGGTTTTTGCCATGAGATTCCCCACAGGTCTGTCCTGGAAGACTCAGCAATCTTGTCAGCCACACCCCATCTTAGATTTCTTTATCTAAATAGGGTGGTAGTCCTCAGTTACCCTGCCTGTGTTTGTAGCAAGATGATGAGTTAGTTCATGCCTAGCACAGATCTGGCAGGACAATATCCCAGGGATGATGATTAGAAGATGGATAATGCCATACAAGCTTTTTCCTAAGAGTTCTGTGAATGAGGGAAGAAAAGGAAGAAAGGGAATCAAGAAAATATGGATCTGAATCCAAGTCAATTTCAGCCTTTTCTGCGCTTGGGAAAATTAATGTACAAAAATCGTTAGAGAAAACTAAACTCCTCTTAGTGATCTAAAACAGAAAAAACCATTCAGGAACACCACATATTACTAATTATTAAGATAAAATCTTTAGGAAAGTCAGCACTCTTGATTAAAGAACCCAAAATACCTTTATTTTACTCCTGATAAACGTCTTCAGAAACCCTGATGAATTTATATATCTATTGCTCCACCCTCAGTTAAGCTCCCTCATTTCTTGCAAAGAGAAGAAATCCTCCTTTCTAAGCCAGCAACTTTCTTACCTGTCTGAGAATGAATTCTGACAGTTCTTCAGTGGTCAGGCTGGCATTTGAAATGCCAGGACCTGCATCCCAACCACCTGCTGTCCCAGGATGCAAATGGGTTTAAATTCCCACATCTTGCACAGCTGGGACTGGTGGCCAGTGCCTCTTAAGAGCTGAAAGAGGAATGACAATGATAATGATATGTGCATTTAGCCTTATGTGGGAGATTTCTTAAGGTTAACTCAACAAGCAGAGACAGGTCCTTAATCTTTGTGCAGCTCCAGGTGTAAATTCTTCCTGTATCTGACAGGGTAGCTTTGGATTAGCTGGAACTGAACTTTGAACATCTGGGCAAAACATGAATAAAGGTAAACTCAGGGTGTGGTCTTCCTCTGGATGAGGTGCTCACCACACCAATATGCTGGCAGGGAAGATCCTGTGCCTTTCTGTGGTCCTGCAGTGGTCTGGGCTGTTCTATCATTCAGTGCCAATACTCCCATGCCATAGGGAAAGCAGAGCAGGGATTTGTACTTATAAATAGTATGTGGAAAAGCAAGGGCAAATCAACAACCATCAGATGATGAAGTCCCCATCCCCCTGGAAAGCCAAAGTGAAAATGACCCAGGCTGTGAACCATCTGTGAACCACACCAGCTAGGCCTGGTTTGGAAATAACTGGTGCATTTGAATGGGGCAGAGATAATGCCCGAGAAGGAGCCTGCCTGTGGATTTAGCTGCTGGTGTTACTGTACTGTAGGAAACTGTTCCTGGAAGATAATAAATGAATTCTGGCATAAAAACCCCGTTCCTGGTCAGTGTGCACACATCAGTACAGCCCTGACTCAGTCATGCCTTCACACCAGCCTGTCCCTGCTGCCCAAATCCCAGTCCAAACCATCAACACAGCATTTCTGCAGTGAGGAACAGAGACAGCACCTGAGTGCTGTTCCATGTTCCAGCTTACCAGAGGCAGACACCAGCCTTTTAATAAAACTCTGGTTTTCAGTTATGGCAACCACAGCTTGGGGAAACAACCTGATGAAAACAGAACAACCAAAGAGAGAACACCTTAGGGAAAGAGTCATCTCCAGAGCAGCCAGAGGTGTTCAGCAAGGGCTGCCTTTAGCAGAGCCTGCTGCAAACCACTCTCCTTTCTCCTCTGCTCTCTCCTCTTGATCATCTCATAGAGCCTGCAGGAGAGCAGATGCTTTTCTAGGTATTTCCAGCCTCCTGACTGACAGCTTGCACCTGTCCCATGTAGGGCTGTTTCATCCCTTGGCATTAGCCAGGGGGGCTATTTTTAATTGGCAGGACAGAAACAAGAGGTAGAGCCTTTGGCCAAGGACCCTGCAACCCTGTTACTCACAGATTGAATTATTTTGGCACCCTCGTTAAAGCAGTTGCAAACAAACTCTGCTGTCCTCTTGAGGAACACTGGTGCCAAGCAGGCCCTGCAGAGCTGTTTGCTGCCGTGGGAGCAAGACAGCACACCTTCAAAGCATTCAGCAGGACACTGAACTAAGGCAACAGCCTCCATAGCCCAGTCAGTGCCTCACTAGAGAAGGCAGAGCTTGCTAACAAACACTGGGATCCACTGGGGAGCAAAATAAGGACTGCAAGAACCCAGGCCTGATCTGGGCACTGACTGCAGTTCAGTTTGGCTGGAGCCTGATGCAGTGCAGAACATTTGTGGTTTTACAGAGGATGAAGCTTGTGCTTTATGTTTTTATTGCTGTCTTCTCTCTCCATAACTCGGGCTCGTTTGTAGGTCAAACTGCCACTTGGAGGAAACAATTCAAGTGTGCCTCTGAAAGGCCTTTGCGGCCCAGCGCTGCAACACCCCTGCTCCTCCAGCAGGACAGGCTCCCCTGAGCTCCTGCCCCAACACGAAATGCAGCTGGGTTCTCACCTTGGAGCACGGCAGGATGCTGCCTGCTGCCTCCTCTTCCTCTCTGCCCCTCTCTTTTTAGGGCTGTTAACTTCCAATTGGAGTACTTGAGAATCTGTCAGTGATCAACAGACACAGATTCAGCTTTGATGGCTTCATGTTGTAGAATGAGGGGGGTGAAAAAGTGGATTTTTTTTATATTTAAATGGAATAACGAATCCTTGTTTGAAAAGCATTGCCCCTTTCAAATCGATCTTGCATTCTGTGGCATTAGAACTTGAAAAGAACCTTTTGATAAACTAATGACACTATTAGAAAAAAAAAAAAACAGAACTGTTACTAAACTGGCTGTCAATATTTTGCACAAGTCAAATGATTTCCATGAACAGTCCAGTGATTACCTATCATATCCTAGTATCAAACTTCAGTACAATTTTGAGAGCAAGAGCAGTTTAGTATTTGGCAGCTGTTTCCCTGTTCCAGGGAAAACCAGTAATTTTACCAGAATCTGCCATAGATCAGTGCCAAAAGAAAAAGCAAACCTCTTTTAGGCAGATGCAAACTTAAGACCACAGCTGTAAACCTATAATTCCTGCATCACCCAGAACAGTTATTTCTTCAGAAATTATTTGAAGTATATGCACCTATTTCTAACAGATTCCCACAGAATGTACCAATTATATTCTGTCAGCATTACTTACTTCCATAGTGAAGCAAAACCTCATAATCACCCCTAAGCTCAGGAATACTTTCACAGTCACAGCACTAACAATGAGCCATCATTTTTCATGTAAAATAAATAAAGCATTTGTCATCTTTCAAATATTTTATTTTAGTATTTTTAAATATGTTCAACACAACAAAGATATAAAACAATATATTAATTCAATCTGAGTTTAGAATCAAAACAATATTTACTTATTTACAGTACTCTACACTTCACTGGCATACCTTCTAGCCATTAGATAACACTATTTTCTCAGGACAAAACTGAAGTAACTGCAGTGTGAAAAGCCTTGTTTCTACATCCTTATTATGTTAAGTATCATGTACAATGCAGTTCGTGGTTTCTCAAATTTCACAAAATTTCTCCCTTTTTGACAAAACTGAATTGAAAGAGCAAAACTAAATTACAGTTAGTCTTTCTAACTACACAGTCAGGGCTAATAGGTCAGGTTATTGTGCTCCATATTTATCACCTTCAGTTCTTACACACTTATTACAAACTGCCTTTTAAAATGTGCATGTCACTGAATATGTACATAATACTCACTGCAAATTTGTCAGGATACAAGTGGTAAGCCTGCAGGATATTGCCATATGGAAGGTTCAGTGTTCACAATACCGTAGTGTTTGAGGAGTTCTGAGGGTTTTTTTGTGGTTTTCTTCATATAATGAACAAGACATCAGTAGGTTCACTCCAAAGAACTTCCCCCCCCC
>VWYP01010361.1:355606-408797 GCA_013400435.1 Pycnonotus jocosus
GATAGATCAGAAATATTTTGTATTTTATAATTTTATAAACCAGTGGTCTATCAATTAATCCTTATTGTTGAAGTCTACATGCACAAAATAATTCAGAAAGTAAGCTTTCTCACTATTAGGACTTCTGTCAAATATACTTACTTCCATCCTGACAAGACTATGGTGGTTTTTGAAGTTACAGGTGAGATTTCTAAAAAAGTATCCATGGTTATTTAAAAAAAAAAAGGTATTCTCTGTGGATTACTGCAAATTCTCCCTAACTCCTCAGTAGGAACTACATGGACAGGATGAAAAACTATCACAGTTGTTTTAAGTTTTTTTTTTTACACTCCAGGTCCATAAAACTTACTCTTTGGGGTTTTTTTCCATGACTGATGTTTGAAAACCACGTGTGCTTTCATACATCAGAAAACTAAACAGCAATGGACAAGTGCAGCACAAAGCATGCAGGCAATGGTTAAAAAACAAGAAGGTATTAATTGCTGCAAAAGACTTTTACTGGTGTCTGAGCTCAACTCTTTTCTCTTTAACTCTCTTTTTGGCACTACACGAGATACAGCTGTACAGAAAAGAAGGTTATAGGAACTTGTGCTTTTATCCTTCTTGGAGGGTTTCAGTAATTCTAAATTACCTTATTTAATATGCTTTAACATCAAAAAATAACTTTTTTTCCCCAAAATCATTTAACTGACCCTTGCTTCTCAAAGCAGGTAATTATCAAGGGTTTACACAGTCTTTTGGTATTTTACAGATTTCTACTTTCAGAACCTAGTAAAGTAGCAATTTCTTTGAAATTCTACTGGAATGTTTTCTCCTACAGCAGATAGGTGGGGAGACATCAGAGAAAACCAAAAAGAAAGTGAAATTACCTATTCCCATTACTGTAGCAGTTACCACACAGAGTTTGCACTGGGCCTTATCCAGAAAAATGTTTTAACTGAAATGGTAACACTCACTGAAGTCAAGAGTATTTAGTCATTTGCTTGAAGTTAAGCATACAAGTGCACTTACGGGATCCAATTCTTGCTAGTCTTGGACATTTAAATACTTCAGGCCTATCTACATTTTTGTACCCACACTTTGTGTGTAATCATGTTTGCCACAGGACATGAAGGTAATTTGCATATATGGAAGCTTTCTATAGCATTGTTCAAGATCAGTTGGAGAACCTTGCTTAAAGGTCCTTCCATAAGTTTTTGTCAGTGTAATCAGAATTTTTAAAAACCCACATCTATGAAGGTGTAGTTCTGTGCAGGTGTAATGTCATAACCCACTTAAGGGATCTTTCAGAAATGAAAAACTAAAGGCAAAAAGTTTAGGAAAGCTATTATAAGAAACTGTGTCATAAGGTACAAAAAACCAAAGAAAATGGATGGGGGAAGAGCCTGTGTGTCTAATCACCTGCAGGTATGTGCATACATATCCCTAAACTAATAAGGAACAGCTCAATCCTATTGCTAAGTCTCATATATTACTCAATTTGCTACGCTAGGAAAAAAAAGGTGACCCTCCTCTTCTTTTGTATATATGGTAGCTAATTTCAGACTTTGCTACTTGACTCATTTGTGCACTTTGTAGTACTAATGTTGTTGATACACTTGCACTTGCTGGCATTACACAGTAATTCATTCATTATTCTGAATTCACATTGGGTGGGCACTCACACAGACTACAAAAGACAACTTAGTACAAAAGAGGTGCAACGTGTTAAAGGAGAGCAATGATGGCATGTGAACATAAAGGAAGACATTCCTGAACACGCTAAGCATTAAATCCAGGGCCCAAGGTGCTCTGCTGCCTTTACTTAAAAGTACTTGTCAGCAACAGAAGCAGCAAAATGCTTTTAAAACACTGACTCAAAAGGAAGTACAACATGTTAAGCCTATCAGTTACCTGCAACTTGTTTCCATCTAATTAATAATAAAGCATACACTCCCAACTTTACAGGCTGACCTGTGCTCTCTTGCAAGTAAGATCACATTTTTCTGTCTTCTGTCAACTTCAAGCTCTCCCTCTTGCATGTTTACAGACCCTGACAATGTTTTAATCCACTCCAGTGCTAACAAAACCAATCATTTTATATTACTTAGCATGGAATTTAGATATCTAGCATTCTATCAAGGGAAATAGCACAAAAGAACAAGCTTCTTTTAAGAAACAGTGACAAGGCTGATTTAAAACACAATTTACTTAACAGAATTTGAAAATTAAATTAGAACAAAGAATCCTTATGTTTCAATGTATATGAACTTCACTACAAAAAATAAAAATATTGAAATGATAGCTTTACTTTATGTAAACATTGTTACACTGGGCTGTACTTGAAAATTCTCCTGCATGCCTAAGTTGTAAAATAGTATTTCAGTTTAGATGCAGTTATGCCAGTTACCACTCAAATGGTTATTCTCAGACAGCTTTGCAACTTTAATTGCATACCTCTCCATAAGTCAGATTACAATCTTGCACATCCTGAGAACAGGTGTTTCCTAGAGTTTAGAAAAACAGCATTCATAACTGTGTGCATTGCAAAGGCAAATATAAGTTAACAAATAGAACTCTTTCATTATAAAGTCTCAAGAGGAATGTTCAAATTGCCTTTCTGAAATCAGAAAGTTAGGAGCAGCAAATGGCAAGTCTTTACATCTTTCAGAATATTTTCTCCTTTTTTTTTTTTTAAGTGTAAGCATACTCCCCCAATTTGGATGGCAAAAGCCATCAGGCTATGGCAGATTGAACAATATAGTATTAAACCCGCAATTTTGCTAAAAAAATGGAATGTTACAAATATAAAAATCTCTGGAATAGTACAGTGTACATGTGCTCATTACAGTTGGCAGAGATACTCCAAGATGCATAATTCTTCTGTGGAATAGGAGCTAAATTAAGTTACAAAAGTAATATACTACGAAGAGTGTAAGGTAGTCAAGTTAGTACAATCAAGGTTTATAAAAGGAACACAATACAGCAAGGAGTAGCCCACAGTAGGTTACAAGCCTCCAAATGCAAAACCTTGCAAATTCCAAATAGATTCATTTCCATGCACACACAAGTACACAGTGCCCTTTAAGTCAGCTAGTACCAAGCTGGAAATGCTTTGTGTATCTTTCTAAAGCTGACTTACACTACATTTGCACATCTGAAGTTGCAATAACCAAATGAAAAAGGTCCATGCCATTTTTATGATTTTGTACCTTGTACCTATCAGTTTTCATTTAGCACAAACCTAATTTCAAGGCTCTACAGGCAACATTAGTATTGTCCCCTTACAATCCACTGCCTAAGAGATCACTGACCCTTGTGTGACCCTGCTCATGTGTTGTGGAGTGTTGGTTTGAGGTTTTGGGGGATGTTTTGTTGTAGGCTGTTGGTTTTTTCAACAAGTAAAACTCAACTGTTTATGGTATCTTTCAGTGGAGTAAATGAGCAACTTAAATTAAGAACTAGCCTCTTCTCATAGTTGTTAGAAAAACATATACTGTGTGTTTATATATATAACCAGATATACTGTGCATATATATATCCAGAGATATTCACCATATTGTTGACACCAGAGTGCTAAAACAAACATCAACATGAGCACTATTTCCAACACTCACTATTATTACTATTCCTGAAGGAGTTACTACATGCATTTTTCCCATCCATTTACAGGACAGTAAGATACACAAAGACAACTGTTCTGTTTTTCCAATGTTAAAGAACTGCTCCTGAAAAGCATGCATGGGTTTGGGTATAAAGCAATTAAGACCACACAAAAGTTACTCTGTGGCTTTAAACTCACTAAAGCTAGGTTTACTTTCAGTGGATGTTCCACTTACTTTAACTCATTTAAACACAAAAGGGAAAACTTTCAAGTGCTAGAACAACCATACAGACAACTGATAGACGAAAGTTCTCATTTTAAAAAAATATCATCACTGCACAGCCACAAGGCAGACTCTCCTTTTTGGCAACCTCTATGCAGACCATTTATACTGTCAAGACTTGTAATTTAACAGTTAAGAGAACCTCTCAGCAAGGAACTATACTGCTTTCTTCATTATGACACAGACCTCCTCAATCTTGAAATATACATTGTTTTAAAAATTACACTTGTGACTGCTTTCAAAGAAAGGCTTCATAAAGTTCTAATTTTTTCAGTATATGTCAGTATATGTAAAAGCTGGCACTCGGGTAACAAAGATTATCTGGACCTGTAAAGGGTGTGTTATATTCAGTACATATTTGATGTTAATGTTCCATAAACATTCACACAGAACCTCACCAAGGGTAACAGTATTCTGGTTTATATTCATGCTTCACTGATAGCCTTTACCCATCCCTGCATTGTTTTCTATTTTCACAAGGAGAAAACAAAACACATCCCTGTAAAGTATGGGAAACCCCTTTTATGGCTAAGAATCCAAGAAACAAGGCAAGGAGGAGATCACAGAGTGAGAAATGTTACTTTCCCCTTGTAGCTAGCCTTGTAGGATCTTAGTCATAATGCTTCATAAAAATCTGAACTTACCCACACAGTCTTCAACCAATTAATCTTTTTAGTATAGTAGGTTTTGAAAAGGGCCAGCAATACTCATTGGGAACAGTACCATTAACATTGCATTCAAAAAAAGAAAACATTGGAAACCATATCCTTGCCCTCCTACTCTGTTGATATGCTCTAGTATTAGCCAACGTATGGTAATACAAAAAGAGTCTTGTAGTGATGTAAAAGGCAATGAAGACATCTATAGAATAATGTTCATGTGCAGCCAAAATGAAGAAGATTCCAAAGAGATTCAGGACCCAGGACAAGGTGTGCAAGAAGTTCCAGCTCCTTGGCGTATCTGGGAGAAAACAGAAAGCAATTACCCTTGACTGTCTTAAAATGCAGGCCTAGACATTCCAAGTTTTTATACAGATTTTTCATCCGAAAATGAGATGAAGTTACTCCCTTCATACAGAAATATTGTATACAGGTCCAATAAATCTAACAAAAGCAACCACACAAGTTATATATATGTATCAGTTCATCACTTCATTTACAAATGCATTTCTGTATTAACAAGAGCATCCTTAAATGGTTTAGCACCCTGCAAAGCGGAATTCTTTGTTCAACCAACTTCTTTTAATGAAAATCACGTCCTTTCTATGTTATAAGGAGGAAGATGTAATGAAAGCTACATTACTGTTATTGCAGTCATTACATCATAGTTGAACTCAAACTAATTATCTTTACTTGCTGTAACATGTATCAAATCACTGTTGCTAATTACAGAAGGGTACTGCTGTGTCATATATTCTCACTCATTATGGGGTTTGGTGTTTGGCTTTATGGATTATACTACACATATGGAAACCTCACCAGGTATTTTGGCTGACAGGAGTCATGGCAGGTAGCTAGGGAAGGGAATAGCAACAGACAATCCCCAGTATTCTCCCAGTAGCAAGCCAGAAAGGCTTCCTGATTTCTTGGCTCACATGTTCACTGAAAAGTCCCTTATTCACCCCCACATTCGAGGAGGTGATGTTCCTTTCCTGGATGTGACTTGACTGTCACAAACCTGAGAAAGAGCACAGCAATCTGAATTTGTATTTGTTTGCTTAAATGTTATACTTTGAACTTCTTGAGGAGGTCAAGGAGCAGATATTCTTAATACTTAAGGACATTCAAATGTTTACACTCTCACACCTCTGAACGTACTCTGAAGGACATTTGAGTATTGACACTCTGTACTTACATTCTGTGACAAAGAAGTTGAGCATGGTCAGGACAACTGTATGACCACTGAACATATAATCTCCACACGTATGTACTCCAGTCAGAGTCATTCCAAAGCCACTCCATATTGCAAATGCCCGCTGGAGTTTTGCCCAAACGTTGCCATACAACTGAAAAACAGGGATATATTAACCTTTACTAAGTTCCAACCCCACTGCTCAAACAGTATGTCCCTAAAGTTAGCTGTACTGCACTATATTTGTTTAATACCATTTACTGTGTTGTGTCTTTTATTAAAATGCAGGTTAGTCCATCTTTGGATTTCACTGTGGCAATGAGTCACATTAGTAACTACTATTACTAATTGTATTCATCATACCTCTTATGAATACTGGCATTTAGAGCAAGTATTTTGTTCCAAGTGATTTACCCACAGAGCCTGACACCTTTTTTCGAACATATTCAGCCTCCCAAATTGTGTCATTATCAAGCTTTCCATTTGTCCAGCTCAAACCTCTCCTAACTAAAAGTTAGGATAAAACCATAAAATCCCATGTTCTAAGGAATATCCCTTATGAGAAGGGGTGAAATAATAATAGTTTGTTGGAGTTTTTTTTTTCCAAAACCATGCAACCAACAAGACAAAGAAGCGATTATTTCCCTTTCAGTCTCTCTTCCTGAAGTTAGTAGCTTAAGTGCACACACCTCTTTGACATAGTCTCTGTGCTGTAGAGTGTGAAACATTCTGAACAGCCTTCCCCAAATAACCATATACTCTCCAGAGTGGCAAGTGCTTCCAAAACACTTAGGGTTGTTTGCCTGCCTATGGTAATTAATGCAAGGGCAAGGACACAGGAAGGGAACATGATGTTCTTAAAAAACACACATCTAACACTATGGTCACAATAATCTTAAGGTTTTTTTACAAAAGGAAACAGGAAAAATAATTTAAAGCGTTTTTACCTTCCCAGTACACTGCAAGTGCTGGCCTGGCACCGAGAGTGAGGTAACAAACATTGTAATGCAACGTAATAGAAATACTGTCCCCATGAGGCTGCACAGCCTGCGCAGAAGTATAGACCTGGGAAGAGTATACAGGAACTGACATCAGGGAAGTTATGACAAAAACATTTCACCTCACCCCAACTTAATCCCATTAAGACCTGTCATCATTACTGCAAGTTTCACAACATTTTTTTTTTTTTTTTAATTAGGTTGTATTGTAAAAATATAGTTCCACATGACAGGGTGAGACACTGTAGCCAGCTTATTGTCATCAAAATGTACAGCTCCACCTCTGCAGTACTCTTGTGCTAGCTTTGGCACACATACCTTCTGTTGGTAAACTGACAAAAATCAATGAACCAGTGAAAATTTAACTCAAAATACACACACATACAAAAGCATTTTCTATCCCTTAGTGAAAGCAAACTGCCAGGCTGGCTCAGACATTCTGTGGAAATTCATTCTTGTAGCACCTTCTTATACACAAAATTGTTATAGCATGAGTGTATATACCGACAACTCTCTGAAATACCTATGTTCTGAAGGAAATCACTTATAAATATGATAGAAAAGTAAATTCAGATTACTCCTTTGAAAGATTCACAAGCCATCATTCTTGATTGAATCATCCCTAATCCATTTTAACAGACACATACTAGAAGTTGACAAAACTCCTCCAGAACGGAAATTCTTAAAAAATCATCATAAATTCTTGTTATGATCTTTTCTCTGCATTGAATAACCAGCTAAATTGGATTTTATAAAATCTACCTGTGTTTGTGAAGCAGAAGAACCAAGAGCCAAATGTAGCAAAGAATTACACCACATACTTCAGTCATAGCAAAAGCCCATGGTATCCTAGGGACGCTAAAAAAAAAAAGGACAAAACAAGAAAGTTAATACACAGGCTTAATTTTTTTCCTAGTCTCACTATGGAAAATAAGGGCATGTGAAGTTCTAACCACAAAACTAATTTGCATTCATCTGACAATAGTATAAACTACAGGTAATTTTTTTTGTTGTTAGACTGAATGAAATAGAATTTTAAATATATTCAATTACATCATCTCCTTCCTCATAATGTGCTTCCAGTTTACACAGAATTCACTACGTCAAGGAAAATCTCCAGTATGCTCTAATTTACATGTGACTTACTAACAGGATGTGTTCCTCTACTACAGTTTCACAACAACCTTTTTCATTCTGACAAAAACTTGCATCATGTCAGTTATGCTGCTTATGCTTGCAAGAATGCCATGTCAACACAATGAACTAAACACTGCGAGGCCAAAAACCTTTAATATTTGTAATGAAGCAGAACTGTACAGAAAAGTATCAGGGAAAATAAAAATTGCTTTCAAAACTTTAGTGATAATCACTACATGAAAACCTTTCAGCCTCCCCTGTCAAAAATCTAAGACCTTCTTGCACACATAAGGCACCAGTAACAATTCCCACTCTTCAGTCACAAAATAGAGATCAACAGATTTCAAGAGAGGCTGCTCCTCGTAGTTTTGTACTTCCCCTGATACAAAGGGGCAAGCAAAGCACCACTCAAACGTGAGCTTTGTAGTAATCCCCTCTCATTGCTTCATGAGTTGCTGCTTTCTGGTCTCTCTCATCCTCCTGCTCACTGAACACCCTGGTAGCACCCTGGGAACAAGATCCACTAATGCCACAGCTCCTCTTCTCTCTCCCCCCTTCCACTCTGTTGGATGTGGTCTGTCCTTGATGAGTTATACATAAATTTATGGGGGATTCTGCACACTTACTCGAAAGATTACAGTCTTAGTGACTTCTTGAAAGCCATTAATGAAAATGGAAATTACTGGCAGGAACAAGAAGATCACAAAGGCTGAACTTTTTAACAGTTTAGCTCATCTTTTAGAACTCTCTAGGCAGTTAAGTTCTCCATAGTGCAACTGCACTTGCTCAAAGGGAACATTTATCCTCTATTAAACCCGTTGTCAATGACTAGAATTTGACCTTTGCCATTGTGTCTCTTCTTTGCCTGAAGTGAAATATTTTCTTTTAAAAAAATGAACACATACTGTGTAAGTCACAACAGTGGTTTAATACCCTGTTAAAAGAGATGGTGGTCATTTCATTCTACTTCAGAGTTTCCCTAGGCCAGCTTCAGCAAGCTGACAGCAGGAAGACAATAAAAATACAGTACCAATGCTATTCCCTTTCAATTTCTTTTACTCACTCACAGACCAAAATATTCCTTCATCCAAAGTTTTTGGGGTTTTTTTTTGTATCAAGACATGTTAAGCTTCGTAGCAGGAACTGGATTTCAGAAAATGCATATGGCTGCATATCTATGCCAGCCGACCATCAAGCTTTCTACTAGAAAGCGAGGACAGACAAAGTAATTACTGTGTTGTAATGAGTTTTAAGATGTAAAACTCAATATAAACTAGGTAGAACAACAGCTCAATTTATTTTCCCCTAAGACTAAATCTCTGCATCTAACTGATCTGCATTCCCATCTTAGCAGAAGGATTTACTAGAGTCTTATTACTATTTTGCAGAGGCATCTTCTAGACCATATGAAACTTTCTTCTAGAGTATATGAAACCTTCTTCTAGAGCACATGAAACTTTGAAAACAGAGGAAAGACAGCCTATATTTTAACCATCACACTATTATTTTGTTTAGAAAGAAAATTTCTTACCTATCTAGAAATATGTCTGGCAGAGGTGGATATGTTTGCATGTCAGGTACTCGCTCGTGTACTATCACCATGACAAATGATGTAAAGCCAAACACTATGAAGACATACACGCAACTTAAAACTGTCTTCCAGTACTCTGGGTCCAGTCTTCGTGTGGCATGTTTGTTTTTTCCATTTGCATATTGATACTGATCACCATTCAAGTCAGTCATTGGTCCATCATAGTCCCGAGGTACTTCACCATTACAAAACCAATCTGCCCCCTGCAGTGACCCAGCTGGGGACACGGTGCCAGCATGGCCATCACTGGTGTACCCCAGCTCCTCCAGGACGTCGATATGCTGCTTCTGCAGTTTGCGTATGGACAGCATCAGCCTCTTGATATCCCCCAGGATTTTGATTTCCAGAGGAGGGGATCGCAGGTCGTACTCAGTGAGTGTCAGCAGGGTAATTCCATCGAGCCTGTGTCTGTTGCACAGAAGATCCACATATTCACAGAAGCCTTCTTCCTTCAGCCACTTGGCCACGTTCTTGGTGGTCCACCGTCGGATGCAGAGCTGGTTACTGCCTGCCATCCTGCCCCTTTATCCGCCAATCACACTGACCTGCTGCACAGCCCAGAGAGACAACACCAGAGTGTTTAACACACACTACTGAAATGACACTGTCTGTTGTGCAATTTTAGATGATTAAATAGCCCAAGACATTTTACATAAGAGACAGCTAAAAAACAGACCAAATTTCTATGGTAAACAATAATAATTAAAAAAAAAATTACTCAAGAAAAACTAAATTAAGATTATCTCATTTGCACCTAAATAGAAATCTAAAGTTTCCAAGAAGCAGAATATTTCCTAGATGTATCCAGTATACTGTTCTAATTTTATTATAAATAAAGAAATAAATTCCACTTTGTTAATTACGTTAGGCAATGAAAATCAAATACTCCTCTTTAAATACCAGCTTAATCATTAGACTTTTCCACTGTTTGCAGTTTATCAACTACACAAGGAAGTATAGCCAGCAAACACAAAACTGAATTAAAGCTGAAATAATACATTTCAATACAGTCCAATATATCCCACTGTTTTAAAAAATATACTGAAGCTTTGATGACATGACATTCCCCAACTCCTTCCAAGTAAACCTAAGTCTAGATATCTGCAACAGTATTGAGCTGAAGTATCTTGTTGTATGTTGATGGTACAACCATCCCATCTTTCTTTGATCTCAGTAATTAAGATAGATACTTACTGAATTGTGAATCCTTTAAAATACTCAGCTTTCAAAAATAACATTACTAGAAATGAAGCATTGGCTTAAGCTTCAAAGCATTTTTTAAATGGATGTGCTAGTAGGTAACAGTAACACACCAAAACCAGAAGAGATTATTCTCTTCATACAGATTTCTCAATAATTGTGTTCCTGCCTCTAGAATATTGCCTGAAAGAAGGAGAGACAGCTCAGCAACATTTTAGTCACATGGTGGTGACAAGTCACCAGAACAACAACCAGGAAAAAAGTTAACCACAGGACATTATGTGGAACATATGGTAAAATTTTGAAAGGCTACCAGTGAAGTAAAAGTACTAAAATGTTTATGCAATATTGAAGACCCACAGCAGTAGAGAATGGATTTGTGCATAATTTATATTTGGTGGCTCATGTACAGCTACCATCTAAGAAACAGCTACAATTTCACAGCTCTTTTGTACTTGAAAAAACAGTCTAATTAACTAAAATGCTTCAATCATGCCGACCAAATCTCTGAAAATACAAGGCAGTGCAATACACTACCGCCACATACATCATTCAAGGCTTTCAGAATGAAAGCAAGGAAACAGTGCATTTAATCTATTATTTAACTGCTGTCTATAGTAAACTGGCACTCGAACCCATCATGAATATTCAGCACAGTTCTGCATCTTTTTCAGGAGAACAGCTCTTTCAGAAAGAGAACCTCTTTCCTTCTCACTTCTTTTTTTAAAGAGGTACAGTACCTCTTAATATAATTACTGGAACTTTTTCTCTTGGCTTTCATCTAACAGAACCACAAACTATTTTATGCTATATCAGAGAAGATTCAATTTGCCAAATGAGATTTCCCAGCAGTGCAAAAGTAATATTTTAGAAGAAAAGTGAGCACACAAATCACACTTATCCTTCTAGAATAATTAAGGGCATGATACTTCTGAAGATATTCTCTCAGGAGTTGATTGTGTATTAACCACATGTGCTTAACTCATTGCTAGAATTTCTCAATACCTCATACACAGTCAATAAGTATATAAGCTTTAATACCTTGATAGTTAAATAGTTGCCCAAAAAAAAAAAAAAACCAAAACAAACCCAAACCTCAACCAAACAAAAAAACCTACCAGAATACTGCATATGCTATAGGCTTCCTTCTTCATATAAACAAAAAAGGGTGTTTTCTCATTTTATGTTATCTTACTATTTTTGAAAGTGCAGCTCAAAAATAACTGTAATAATTATTTTGGTCACAGCTAATAAAATCAATTATGACATTTAATTTTCAAGTAATCATCAGTTAATTGACTTTTTTGTACTACATATTTTTATTTTACTCCAGGGTTGCTGTTTAATCCCTGGTGGCAATAAGAGTCATTTAGTCACTCACACACTCTCACTCACTGCTCCTGGCCCACTCCCCCTGCAGTGGGATGGAGGGAAGAACTGTAAAAAGGTAAACCCAGGGGGTTGAGATAGGAACAGTTTAATCATAGTAATAAATAAAAATACAGTAATAATAACACTGGAAATAGCAAAAAGAGATGAGAACAACAGCCAAGAAAGACAAGTGATGCACATTACAACTGCTCAGCACCTGCTCATCTTTGCCCAGCCAGTTCCCCAGCAGTGGTCGGCCCCTCCCAGCCAACCTCCCCCCTCCATATTTATACCAAGCAGGGCATTCCATGGTATGGAATATTCCTTTGGCCAGGTTCAGGTCAGCTGTCCTGGCTGTGTCTCTACCAGCTTCCTCTGCCCCTCCTCGCTGGCAGAGCAGGAGAAACCAAAAACTCCTTGACTTAAGGTCTGCACCACTAAACAACAACTAAAACATGAGTGTATTATCAACATTGTTCTTATACTAAACCTAAAACATCCAGTAAAAATAAACAAACTTGAGTTGCTTATCCAAACTCCCAGCTTTCTTTACTCAAAAATACTGAAAAAAGAAGTTGTTAATCACAGTGAGTTTTACAACAGTAATCATCACAAGTTTTCTAAAAGCAGTGAATGTAAACTCACCACCACAGATTCACTCAACTAACTGATACTGTCTTCTTACCAAAGCAACTTCTGAGGACAAAGGCAGGAAACTGTCCCTAACCTAAGAGAATTCTATTCATTTGTCACAAGTCAAGTAGCCTAACAGCAGCCTAGTCTTCCTTCGTCCGGCATTGCCGGAATAAAAATCAACCCTAACCAAACATGCAATAAAAGTAACAACACTGAATGAGCACACCCATCAAAGGTCACTGTGGGCTGGACCTGGGAGAAAGTCTACATTAACCTCAAGATGCAACTGATAGGACCTGCTGTTTTTAAACGTCAACAACAAGACACTTAACCAACTGGAAAACACAAATAAATGACCACAAACCACAAGTTTAAAACATTACACAGAGCAGGTAGCTAATTTCATCTCAACAGCAACAGTTAAACTCATTTTTTAATGAGAAAGCAACTTCTTAAACCCTGGAACTGCTTTCCCTTTCAGACTACTCAGTTGGTGACACTTTTGTGGTTTAAAGGGTAAAAGATGCTTTCCCTAATAATCCTAACACCTGGAATACAGTACAGATCCCTGTGTGCAACTGCTCCTGTTCATTTTTGAAGCTGAAGAATGATGCATAACTTTTATACCACTAGACTGCTACATAAGAATAATGCAGCAGAGCCCAAATCCCCTAGATAATTGCACCCGTCTTCTGAAAGGAAACAACTCTGGTAACTACCTTGCCTTCCATGTTACTACTTTTATCACTGAAACCAAATAATGGGTAACATTATTTAATGGTGAATAATACACATGAGTAACACAAAGTAAGCATAGACTTAAGCGTCAGAGGGCAAAATATACTTTTCACCTGACATCAGCAATGTCTGTAGCTAGTTAGGTGATTAGTTTCCTGGTACTGTGACTTAGTACTTGGCAAGCTTGTCAACAGTATGTATTGTGTGTCCCATTTTCTTGCACCAGCCTTTCAATAAACTGAACACAATGCATATGAACTGCAGATGTGTAAGTATCTACTTTTTTGAAATAAAAACATTATTTCATGAACCATAAACATTCCTACAATTTGACTGTGGCATTTTAAGAAATAAGATGCCTCTGAGAGGCTGAGTATACCCTAGCTGACAGCAAAATTTCCTGGATGGTATATATAGAGAAAATTAACCTACCTTAACATGATTGTCCATGATTCTACCATGTTCCCATCTACTGAATTGCTGCCAGTCAACCATTAATTCCCTAGCTTTCCTAGCTTACAGACTTTGAGACTGCATATTGAAGTAAATACGTGGGAAGTTGAATCTGCTTATCCCTACTCTAGCCAAAGAAAAGCAACATTAATATCACAGTAACATGAGGCTGCAAACTTGATTAGAGCAGACTGATAGCTGAAGAGTTAAACAACCTAGTTAGGTCTGCAGCAGTTAGCAGAGTGCTGACTGGTTTTGTTTATTCCAGACACATATGCAAAATCTCTACTAGCACCATTACCGCTTTACCACCTGCCCTCAGGTACTTCAGAGAGCCTTGCCCCTTGATTCTTTTCCCCCTAGATTCAACTCCCACCATCCTTGAGAGGAGTTTTAGGAAGGATGCTGAGGAACTATCAGATCTCAAGTGATTTAACCTACATTTCTGTGTGAAGGTTTCAAGCTGCAGTTTGAATACAGGCCATTCCAACTCAGCCCCTCCTTCGCTGGGTCTGTTGGCTTAGGAGCACATCCCACATCTCAGGGGAGAGGCTGTTCCCTGCAGAGGCTGCTACTTCCCCATGAGGGACAAGGCCCATGTTAGTGGCCTTGCTTCCCCAGCACAAAAAAACTACACAAAAACACGTACTGAGCCAGCCTGCAATAATAAGGCTACTGTCACATACCAACTTAGCAATGCTGTGCTGGAAAAAGAACACACAGCACTGCCTTGTTATGCAGCACAAGGCTCAGCTACTCCGCTGACTCGGACTTACATGGGAAGCTTGTCACCTGCTCTTCCTGGAAACTCTAAGTTCTTCAGTGCTTATTTAAAGCAAACAGCACCAAACATTTCACTGCCATATAGCATACAGTGACTTTGCCTTTACCTTCTAAATGCCACCAGATACATATAATACAGTAGTTATCTTGTTAGCAAGACAAAAAGAACACATGCAAAAGCAACACATGATTTTTCAAAAGTTTTAAAGTACAATGGCTTCCATACTACATAAAAATTAGTAAATACAGCACAATGCCCACCATGAGACAAAAATGGTATTTTCCTGAAGCAAGAATACAATCATTTCAAATGCATAAGTATTGCTGTAAAACCTGCACTGAGTTTTAATTAGTGACTTTGGTATTGAGAGATGATCAGCAGTAGCTTAACTGTACTCAAAGGTCTTAGTGCATTGCATGAAGGTAAGATAAGAAATCTCACAGTAACCCTAGTTCAGTCTTAGGTTCTAAGCCATCAAGGAAGATGAGCTTTTTGAGAATTATTTATTGAAGTGCAGCTTGTGGATGAAATATTAGCTCTACATTCTTAGCAGAGTCTTTCTGTTGAGACACCTCCATGCAAAACTGGCAGCAGCTACTACAGAAAGTCCTGAAAGTTAAACATGTTTGTCTTAAGAACCAAGTACAGTTACATATTGCATCAAAATAAACAGCATACATACCGCTCCCTGACTCTTACACCTCATTAAGCCAAACAGGTTGTATTATACTCAAGTGAATACTAAAAGCAGCTAACTAACTGCTAATCTACTAATCAACTCCTAATCTACTAACTAGCTAACAAAACAAATTTTTATCCTACTGCCTTAATTCAAGGCACACACAAGTGATTTTTAAACAACTGATCAAGTACTCCACCACTTATCTTAGGATGTCATTTGCAGTATTTCATCACTATTTGACTTATTTCTTGAACATTTTACATGCCAAATATCAGGTGTCAAGTATTTTTCTTCCAGTTTCAAGTAGCGCATCCCTCCTGTAACAGAATGTTGGCTGCTCTCTACCCCTGTACAACTTAAGAGTAACAACTCCAGTTTCTTTCCCCCATTTTCTTTTCACACCTTTATCTTAAAATGGAAATAAGGCGAAGACATGAGCAAATTCTCCATCCAAATGAATACTAGAACAATATCTGAAGTGAAACTGTATTTCATCTTACTCTCCACAACCATTTACAATCTGATCTTTCTGGTCTAGTGAAAAATCTAATAGCCTTCCTCATTTTAGATGCGTTGAAGTAAGTAAGAAATAAAGAACTTTTAAAAGGTATGTGATTATCAAACACACACAATGTAATATGGTTAGTGGATCTCAGGAAGCTAAGTGGGCTGCAAAAGCAAGCTCTGTACAATGAAAAGTGACAGTACGCAACCCAAAAGACTACACTTCCTAGGCCAACTTGTATCCTACTTCCTAGGCCAAGAGTATCCTACTAAAATAAACCCCCAACCAGCCAGCGAGAAGAACACAGAAGAGCAAACAAGATAATTTAACATTCTTGCGCTTTACAAATCTACAGAACACTTCCTTCACATCTAAGCAGACACAACAAAAACTTACAAAACTTCCCAAAATTCCTTGGTACAAAAATCACTTCACACTAATCCTGCAGGTTAGTTCCACCTTTCTTTTACATCACAGAAAGCAAAAGGAAGAAAAAGACACAGGAATTTCCTTACCTCTGATATCCAGCAAGAGGCACCTCCTACCAAACAGGAGGGGCACTTAAATGCCAGGAAATGTCTTCTGAGCTCTCGCCACTCCAGAGCACAGCATGATCAGCTGCTCTGTGGAGGTGGCACAGACACCATGTCCAGCTGCACAAGGGAGCTCTGTGGAGATAGAGCAGACCTTAGCCAAGTGGAATCTTCCATCAAGTCATCTTACAACACAGAAATGAGTGTTGTGAAGCCTCAATACAAAATACAAAACCATGAGACCATTTCCACTTAGTGCAAACGTTAACTTAACACTACCCCTTATTTGCCTTTTCCATTAACTTAGGGAGCTGGGAAAACCTACCTTTTTGAAGTTTGGAGTTTTCATAATAGCAATCAGCAATGACTAAGTGAATGGTCCAAGGCCACATAATGCATCAGTAATATAGGTTTAAGAGACTGAGTGCATAACAGTTCCAGTAGTTTCAACTTCCTTACGCTCAGGCTCTAAACTTGCACAAACATTCTCCCCCACAGGCAGACCCCACCATTTAACGCTGAAATTCAAAGAGCACAAATGCAAACCAGTAGCAACACTGTTCCATGTTGCCTTGTTAATAATCAAATCCTGCACATTCAACAGCATTTTTATTCAAAACTGAACACTTTGTCCTCAGAGAGCATGCCAATTTTATTGAAACAAATAATAAGGATATCTATTTGGAGCCGGTACAACTGTTTGTTTATCTGACTGTAAGACTGACACAAAGCATCTTTTCCAGGAATGATCTGTTTGCTGCGGAGGCTGACGCGGGAATCAGACACCACACGGGTCCCCCCTGCCCCTATGCCCCACAGCAAACTGCACAGTGCCCGCGGGCCCCGACCCCCGGTGCCGGCCCCGTCCCCGCTCGGTACCGTCCCACACCTTCTCACGCCTCTCCCGTCGAGGCTGACAAAGCTCAGCCCGAAAGCGGCACAGGCGGGCACAAGGGCTGACCCCTTGAGCCCCACCACCGCCGGGGCCATCGCCGCAGCGCTGCCGGGCCGGGCGCTGGGCAGAGATGCGCCGGGCCGGGCGGGCGCGGTAATTACGGCGGAGCGGATTTTAGCGCGGACACACGGCACGGGAGGCTCGTCTTCCCCCCGGTAGGTGAAGCCGTTCTCCTCCCGCACAGCCTCTGCGGCGAGGCAGCCCCTTCCCCCCGAGCGCCGCGGGGCCCGCCAGCACCCTGGGGGCAGCGATGGGGNCCGTCCGGAAGCGGCGGCGGCAGCGCGGGCGGGCGGTGGCGGAAGGGGCGGGACGGGGCGGAAGGACGGGGCCCCTGCCAGGAGGGGCTTCGGGCCGCAGGACAGGCTGGAAATCCGTGGATCGGCAGGTATCCCTGTCCTTCAACTGGAAGCATGTACCAGGACAAAATAACAGAGGAAACTTACAGGACCCTCGTACTGTCAGGCCTCATATCAGGCAGTCATTACAAAACATTGCAGTTGCACCATTGTTCTTTACTGATGTCTGTATAAAAAGAGTAAAACTGGCTGTCAGCACTCAGACATTTATGCACGGGGATCCAAAGCACAGATGTGAACAGCACACATGACTTACGAAAGCTTCAGCGAGGCACCGTAACTTCGGGAGCTCCATAACCTACAAAAAATACAAATGGAGGGGATAGGAGGAGACAGACAAATTAGAAGCAAATTGTTCCAGAAATAAATTCATTTTGGATACCAACTGTCTGGAGTAGCAGCCAGCCCTCTGCAACAGTTTGAGGAACAGTCAATTTGTTTTGTTGATGACATAATTACTATGAGGTCCGAGATAAGTCTAAATTGTAGCTTCAGTTGAAATAAAAAGGAGGTGCCAGTGCAGCTCAATGAAGTTAATGACCCTGACTTTTCAGAGAAAGAGGCCTTGAGATCTTTGCTCTTAAAAAAAAATAAAATAAAAATTGCAAAGCTTATATGCTGCTAGCGTGAAACACGAAATTTTGCATTTCAAATTCTTCAAAGTTAAGTCGAGTTGTCAAGTCATCAGACAATCCTATGCAAATATGTACTATCTCTGTTGTAATGGACTGTCTATCTACCGGATACTCAGAAGAGAAGCTGTGAAGAACATCTCTCAGAAGCCTGGAGAACATCTGCTCCTTTCCACAAGCCTTGATAGTTGTGCAAAGATGCTTATCTCTAAGCAGTCTGTTCTGTCCTGCTTTTGTTTTTTACACTAAATGATATGTAGTTTCCCAAAATGAGTTGGTAAAGTTGGAGGGTGTGTTCCACTTTCTTTGCCAATTTAGGAGCATCTGCAAACAATGTAGGAATCAAGTGCAATTTCAGTCCTCACAATGCTTTCCTTCTCTGCCTTTAAGGCACTAGATGAAAAACTGACAAATCTGAATTCATCAGTGACAAACCATAGAACACATACACATAAATCTGAAAAAATCAAATATATTCAAAAAACCCTAGCATTTATCTGAAAAGGAAAACAAAACTACAGGAGGGCAAGGCAACTAAGTTAAACAAGATTTTGTGCTCCTCTATTATGTGCATTCTCTACTGGTTTTGACATGAATTCTTCTTCACCAACTGCCAGTCAATCACAACTTTTTGCACACTTCCAAATGCCAAGTCAGTACAATTTACAATACATGGCTGCATTTGCTTGTGTCTGAACAACTGGTTTAAACCAAAAATCTAAAAATAAGCACAAAGTAAAATTTAAAATTGCTGCAAAAACAACCATAGCAGGCTACAGAGCTGTCTCATCATGGAATAGATCACTGTGACAGTCTTAAGCACATGTTCTGAAGCTAACTCACCTTTTGGGATCTCATTCTTTTCAGGAGAGGTACCAGGAAACTGCTGCTTTGTTCAGAGTGCTATGGCTTTGTTGTTTTATTTTACATATAAACATGCACTAGGTTCTAACAGCTCACCAGATTCCAGGAGAGAAACAAAAATGGAAGCAGGAGTTTCCTAACCCTGTTTCCCTCCACTGTAGCAAAACCAGTAATCCACCTAAAAAATTACATTCCAAATTCAGTCTCCAGACTTTAGAAGTCTGGGTTGGGAAATGAGCTGTATTTAGATATGCATGTTAATCCAGGACTATCTGAAGTTTACAGGTCCCAAGATGTGTTATTCCAGCAACAAATTTCCATGCAGGGAACCCCTGGCCCAGAGCTGCATCCAGAGCAAAGGTGAAGAAGACAGAGAGACACACAGACGGTGGAGAGCACCCTGGGCCTGGCTGTGGTGGCTGCTGGGCTGATTTGCAGAAGCAATTTGCCCAGTGACAGGACAAGGAGTAATGGCCATAAGCAAAGACACAAGAAGTTCCACCTCAGCATGAGGAAGAGCTTCTAAAGAAGTTGATGTTGAAGAGCACTGGAACAGGCTGCTCAGGGAGAGCATGGAGTCTCCTCTGGAGACATTCCAAACACACCTGAATGGTTCCTGTGTCACCTGCTCTAGGTAACCCTGCCTTGGCAGGGAGGCTGGACTGGATGATCTCCAGAGATCCCTTCCAACCTTAATGCACCTCTGATTCTGTGAACTTCAGCACTTGAAAAAGGCTTGATGGTCAGTTTTTATCTCAAGTTATCACTGCCAATGGCATTTTTCTGCTCTAATTTCATCATCTAGCAAATATTTTGAAAATTACTAAATAAGCTCGCACAGAAAATAATAGAACATAATTTTAACCTTGTAACACTTAGATATGTAATAGCTGCTTAGTTGTTGCACTTCAAAACTGAAAACTACTTCTCCTTGCTAACAGTTGATGTTCTTTAACAGGGTGAATTATCTAAATAGTTGGTGCTTTATTTAACAGAAATTTCCAATAAACCTCATTCTGTCACTTTGAGTTATGTCACTTCATGCCATGTGACATGGAGGCATTGATGTAAGTTTGACAAGCAGTGCCAGTGCTGACATGTCAGTTTGAGAATTTATGACAAACTATATGCTACAGATATTTTTTAAAACAACTGTGGATTGCCAAAGGAAAAAAGTATTTAAAATGTGTAATAACACTGATGCATCTTTAGATTGAAAACAATTTATTCAGTTCACATAGTTATATTGATTTAATGTTCAGGCTGACACTTAATGCAATAAAATAAAGGAAATTTATATTAAAAAGTCCCAACTAGCTTAAGTTACAATATATTATAGAGCAAAGGAAAATGAGATGTGTTAATGTAATGGGCTTTTTTAAAAAAACACTGTCATTGACTAATACTGTTAGTATTTAATAATTTGAAATAATCTATCTCAAACATTAAGGCCCTACACAAAAAAAAAAGCCTCAGATGAACAGCAAATTATATGCTTATGAAAATTCTTATTCGGCAAAGAATACAACATGGCAAGGGGGATCTCCTTTACTAGAAGTGCTAATTGATTTAAATCATGTTTTTTTCTTTTTCTCAGTTTAGGGTGGGGTTTTTGGTAATCTCATTTTTCTACAGATCAAGTCCTGCCTTATAATTTCTTCCCAATCTCTGTACTTCAGTTGAAGCATAAGGTCAGTCATATGTGAATTTTCAAGCATCTATTTTATTTTCAAATGTCTTAATTCTGTAATGGAAGAATAAGAGATTGAATGCCTTAGGACTAATCAAATTAGTATACCATAATCATTTTTTAAGATAGAAAACAAGCTTATTAGAAGAAGGTAATAAAGGAAAAAAGAAAAAACTCCATGTGCTCCCCAGACAAAATTGTTCCATGTGTTAAAAATACATTGTTGTAGAGCACCAGAAAACCTTGTCTCACTTACTCACTTAGCATTGCCCAAAAATGTACCAGAGTTCAAATTCTTCTATTCCTCCTCAGTAGTTAACCATCCCAGAAATCAAATCCTGAAAACAGACTAATGAGTGAAATGAGAAGAACCCTTTTGCAGCTGGAGACACTGTATCAATAAAATCCTATCTAACTGAACTGTCACGCTGTAACATTTTCACTCTAAAAGCTGCCCTCTTTCAGGATATCTGAAAAGAGTCTGATTCTGGCTCTTTTTTCAGTAGAGAGACGGCATGGCATCAGTTAGAACTGATATGAGTATTTTCTTTTCAACTGCTGCACATTTTCCTGGCAATGCCATGCCATGTGCTACTAGAGCACTCCATGGCAATTTACGCTCTTGCCACCTAACACATTATTAGCCAGGGACTGTTCAATTAATCTAGATTGTTGCACCAAGTACTGCCTTCTAGGCAATCACAAAGGCATAGTCTGGTTAGAATGCCTTCTGTTGCATGTTCCAAGATTAAGTATGCATCAATTTCAGCTAAAACAGCAGCTATTTAATGTTCATATATAATTGCACACAAATGTTTGGTTTAGAGCTGCCCAGCATTCAAACAGCCAGGAGAACCCCAAATGCTTGGAATCTCAAAAAGTGCCTCCTGCACAGAGTGCTAAACTTGTCTCTATTCATTACAGCCATATATCAGTCTGTTGTTTTCCACATCCTTTCTTAGTAGATGTTACAAGGGCCAGAAAAGAAGCACAGATGCAGAAAGGGAAATTCATCTGAAAAGCCAGATCTCTGCCTCCTTCCTGTCTGTTTCAAAGGCAACTCCTGGCTAAAAAAGGTCAGTGACACAGCTTTACCAAAGCCACGTTTGCAGACTAGTAAATGTTTAAAAGATGCTAGGTGTGGAATGGCAGTTTTGAGGTAGATGGATATATGCATACAAATGTTCAAGGCACACAGGACTTGGGGATCATTTTTCTGGAGTTTGTGTTTTTCTGTTTGTCACTTTTCATACTCAGATGAATTCTTAGTCATTGCAATTGGTGGAGAGGCCAATAAAAGTTTTACAGCTGAAAAGGGCTAGACTTAAACATGAGTTTCACCTTTTTCACAGAACTTGATTAGCAACAAATGGGCTGGGGTTACACTTATAAAAAACCGATAGTAAAGCCTCACCTTGAGTCTCCACCCAGGAACCTGAGAAGAGAAAAGTAAACTAAATTGAACAACTTATCCTGCTCTGTCAGTTAATTTCCTGATTCATGGGTACACATCAATCAGCTTAAAGCACACTAGTTTACCAAAACAACAACCCCAAGAACAAAACAGAAAAACAAGGTAATGTGTTAAGGGCATATACATAGAGCTTGAAATATAATTTCAGCCAATTTTCCAGTCCTCTCCTCTGCTGGGTCTGGCCAGCTGCTTCCCTCACCCACAGACCCTGGCTGCCTGACCCACTACACCCTCTAAATAAGCACTGCAGCACTTTTACCTGTAGTTTCCCTCATTTCACCTTTTAGGTCAGAACATATATGGCAGTAGGAAGTAACAAGTCTCTTTGTATACTGGAAGCTTTTAAACAGTTTCTTCCCTAAATACCACAGAACATAAGTAATTTCTACTTCATGAAATATTCTGTACAAAGTCACTTTTTTCTTTGTTGCATATGAATTTTGTCCTCTGATGCTGGAAACTATTGCATTGTATTATGATGATCTCTCACTGAGTACTCCTAAGTCCAGTTAATTAGTCCAGACTTTAATACCCAGCTTGGAATGCCTATGATATGTCTCTTGATAAAATGATGCAAATCCATCATAGTTTATCAATGCATATGGAATAAAAATAACTCAGATTTGACTAAGAGTTCCTTCTATTCATGACCTTTTTTCTACAGGGGAAACTCTCAGCAGCAAGCTTCTCCTCTTGGGTCACCTTCTCTCCTGGACTGGCAGGCTTATAGAGGAAAAACATCAGCATTTCATTTGTTCTGCCTTGTAGCTCCACCACTGACAACTTTGCAGGCCCCTTCTAGGAATCACCCTGCAGAAGCACAGGCACTGCTGTACTTGAAAAGACCCACTAATACTACAATTTGATATCATGGGTCTCCAATTTATGGCTCGCCAGACCTTCCTATATAAACTAACTCAGTGGCTTACAAGTTTCACCTGACAAGCATTATACTCCTGGCTTTTGATACCTTTTCAACAGATTGAGGTATCATGTGGCAGGTGTACTGTATCAACCCAGTGAAGGACTGTAATAGAAAATATTAAAAAATATAAAGTACAGTTATGTCAGATAGTTTCACTTGGTCAAAAAACAGTAGCTTCAAGAAAGAATTTTCCCTGGATTATCAGTAACAGGTAAGGCATCATCATCCACTTGGTATTAAATCTCCTGGTGACCGTGTTGGTAGAACCTGCTGGTGCATTTCTGACCCTTTCACTGCTATGTTTAAGCACCTCAGACTAAATGACGGACAATTGTTACTGGGACAGGTTGCTATTTTTCCTTTATCAGGCTTTAATTGCTAGTGATGGATGGTCAGATCTCGCTGACTGTCACAGCTGTGTGGAAGACACGGCTGGGGACAGTCACAGCCAGTGTAGTGCGTGTCCTGGGGCCAGGGGTCTGTGCCGCATGCGGCTGATGTCCCCAGCACCCAGGCTGCTGTGTGGCAGAACAGTGCGGCTCTGGAGACGAGCCCAGAGCAGCAGACTGGAGCCAGTAAGGATCCCGCAATGCCCACTTTGGTACTTGCATCTGTTCGGAGCGGCTGTGCCGGTCGGGCAGAGCAGAGGCGAGCGGCCAGCCCGAGAGGAGCAGCCTGGCTGCCCAGCACCTGCCGCAGCCCGTCTGTAGCAGCCTCCCCGGCACGGAGCGGGGCTGGCAGCGCCCCAGGGCCGTTCCTCCGGCCGGCAGGAGCGGCGTCTCCCCCGGATCTCACAGCATGTCTGCGGCACAGGCGCCCGACGCCCAGGACCCTGAAGGCGCTGGGACATGCCCGGATGATGTCCCCTCCCTCAAGGAAATCGAGCAGCTCCTGAACACTGGGCGGCCTTCTTGCAACCACGTGGATGAAGTTTGGCCTAATCTCTTCTTAGGGGACCTGTAAGTACGGCTTTATGGACACACCTCTGCCATACCGTCTGTTAGTATGCCTCATGGGTGCGGCTTTAGACAGCTCATAGCTTTGCTAATTGCTGTCGTTTACACTGCAGACAGCACGAATTCCCAGATACGATTATGACTAAGCTGGTATTCCCTTCTCGATTAGCCCTTAGAAGCGATGCATGGGCTGATGCTCCAAGAGTGGTTTGGGAGATGCAATCTCAGTGCTTCCGCTCTGTGAATATCACTGCACCCATCTTGATTTGTCTTTGTCTTTTCCTTAGGGTAACAGCACACAATAGATTTGTTTTGTGGAAGATGGGCGTGACCCATGTTTTAAATGCTGCCCATGGCACAGTTTACAGCCACGGAGGCCAGGACTTTTATGGAGCAACCATTGACTATTATGGTGTACCAGCCCATGACCTCCCAAACTTTGATATCAGCCAGTTTTTTTTCTCTGCTGCACAATTTATCCACAATGCCTTGAACACGCCAGGAGGTATGAAATGATTGTTGATCACATTTTGATGCGAGTCAGCAGCCTCACATAACAGGTCAGCTGCTCAAGCTCAGTGGTGGACAAATCACTCCATGGTGTCCTGCCAGGTGCTGGTCACCTGCATGGTGGGTGGCAGGAGAAGGGGGTGCTGTGGATGCAGCTCTGACTAGGTCCCAAATAGCTGATGTGACAAAACGGGGGAGGCGAGGGAAGGGGAGGGGAGAGGGGTTATTTTGAAGGTAAGGCTCATTTAAAAAGGGAGAAGCAAAAATGTGCATTTAAAATGGACAGTCTGTTTTGAGACCATTTTTACCAACTGTATTTGCAAGAAGAAATCAATAAAAAGACAAATGTCCTGATTTCTGCCATCACCAACTGTATGAAGAAGTTCATATATTGCAGATGAGTTTCTTGTGTGAACAAGGCCTGCAAGGCTGTGGCTCCAAGATTTACCCAAGGAGATTTACAGTGAGTTCCACATGAAACTGAGCTTCTTGGCAATGGTACAATAAAATAGGAATTAACCTGTTTTACATAAAAGAGCATTTCTTAGCATGAGTAAACTGGCATTAGTGGAGCTGTCTCTGTATCACAAGTTCTGATTTCAAAATAGAATTACAGTTGCATCAAATTGCCTTATTATGCAATAGTACTAGGTCAGTCATTTTTCTTGCTGGCTGATGTGTCTGTGCCATCCATTCAGGCCAGATTTTAGCATTCTTCCTTGCATAAGCAAGCCTGCTGAAACTAATGGGTCTTCTTTTCCTCATGGTCAAAACAGAACAGCTTCATTACTCTAAGAAGGTTTTCTTTGATTTACCAGTGTTTCTGAGATCAGGTTGGGGTCTCATGGCATTTCTCATGCAAGTGAGTGTAACAATGGCAACTTAGACGTAACTGTTCATGTGATCCATTAGAAGAGTAGGAAAACATGTAAATTAAACTTCATCCACTGTACTGCTTCTCTTGATGGTTGTAATTTTTTTTTTTTACCAGCCAAAATATTGGTACATTGTGCAGTTGGAGTAAGCAGGTCAGCTTCTCTAGTCCTAGCGTATCTCATGATAAATCACCACCTCCCATTAGTTGAAGCCATCAAGAGAGTGAAGGAGCATCGATGGATTTCACCCAATCGTGGTTTTCTGAAGCACCTGCGAAACCTAGATGTTCAGCTACGGCAAAGGAAGGACTGCTGAACAGGCAACCCAATCTACATTCACTTTACTGAGTTTCACCCTTCAGAGCCATTGTGCATAGAGAACTTTCCATGATCAGTGCACATTACAAAATTAAAGAAAATTATGCATCAAAATAAAAGGCCAACAGAATGGTAAATGGGTTCATTCTGAGAGCTCAGTCCCTCCAAAACCAGCACAGCCAGCAGCAGCACTGTAACCACTGCACGGGGTGGAACTGCTATGCCTGAGTGGTGCTACTGGATGAATCCACTGAAGTGATTAAGGTAGACCAAGTTTATCCCTGGTTTCTGTCCATGCCAGAGGCAAGTTCAATATTTGCATCTAGCTGTAAAGGATGTTTGAGTCTCCTTTACTTGGGAGTGTAACGAATCATCTTTCTCTGTTTGGTTACAGTTTTCACATGCATGTTCTCCTAAGGAAAATCACGTGTTTCAGGCCTGATGATGTGTCAAGGGCAGTTTCTTGGGAGCCCAGGCACTCCTACAGAAACATTCCCCTTTTGCTCATCTGCTAAATATTATGGTGTTATAGAAAGCTGTGACAGCCACAAGACCCACACCATCAGAATAAATATTTGTGATGCTTCTACAGCCTGGGTCAGCAAACCCCATGAGTCTTTTCTTCTTAAATATATTTTCCAAAAGATGATGTACATCATGTAGTGTATTGAGGACATTAAAAAGAATAAGTCAGGTCTTCAAAGCATTTTGTAAGTTGGACTCATCAGTTTGCTTGCACTCCAAATTATCCCAAATCAGTTCTGTGTCAGTGGCTTTGGATCACCTGTGGTTTAATATCAGGTAGACACTTAGCTTACATCAGTGGCTTGGCCTAATTGATAGAAATTAGCTTTAAGCTGTTTTGAGGATGTCACTTTTCCTGTCAGTAGTTAATCAGTACTTAAGCCAATGTGATTTTTAATACAGCAACAGCATTTGAAATTCATGCTACCACTCTGCCTGAAAATTAGCTTGTTACCTTCTGGTGAACCATGAAGTGATAATCAAATCTGGTTTCGCCCTTTGCTGCTGGTTGGATTTATTGATTAGTTGACCTTATAAAGATTCCCTGCCAGATTAAATAAATACATTACAGCTTGCTTGTTTGCATTTGAAGCATCACTTCTGATAATTTTATTCTCTGCTGGAAGAGACTTGCAAGGTTATTAGAAGACTAGTATAATTGTGACTTGTGAGTTGAACCTCTTTCTTTCCAGACCACATTTCCTTCTTCATCCTTGGAGAGAAATCCCTCTCTGTTTCACTGTACACAAGTGTTTTGCAAAATAAGCATATTGAAGATCCTTTCAGACATCAGTTTGAATGTTGAGATTTTTCTAAACCTTGCAAAAGAGCTCTGCTGATGAGAGAAAGGTAAGATGTTTTGTGAAATGATCAAATAGGAAATCACATTTAAAACCCAACAGTGCTAGGACAATCTTTATACTTCACAAAGCAGCAGAGTGGTGGAGGAGGAGCTTTGTTTGCTTTGAAGTTCTCCATTAAAATTAATAGGGATTTATATGAGTTAATATTTCATTATAATTTATACTTCATTCACATTACAGTAGGTTTTAGTCTGGAAACCTTTTGAAGACACAGCATTGAAAAATCTGAAATTCATGTGAGTGAAATAATGCATCTTAATGGCTTTAGGCTGAGCAAAATTAGACACATGTGAGCAAGATTAATGGAATCCCCCCATCAGGATAATGTTTTGCATGTCTCTGAGCATCTGTCCTACAAAGCCACAGCTGTGAAAGCTGCTCCTGTTGTAAATTAGTACCTGTTCTTGAACATACTGCTCATCCTGGGAGAGTATTGTTTCACCAGGAGCAGAGAAGGGAAGAGCACAGAGTGAAGCTGAGTCAGTAGGGCATCCATGCCACCAATAGCATGGTAAGCACAACTTACCTCAGTGAAGGGAATGAATTAGACAGAAACTTTTCAAGGGCATTGTCAAATCACAGAAGTCTTTTTAATCTGTGGAGTCAGTGTTGCTTATATTTCCTGCCTGTCTGTATTACTTTTTTATATACAGATTTCCTTTGAGTGCACATTTGTGCAGGGAAAACTATTCCAATCAACATAAGCAAAAGCAGAAGGATAGTCCTGTAACTTCTTAAAACAGAAAGCATTGTCTGCTGCAATGTGCTAAGAGGAAAAGGGACCTCCTCACCTGTCACTTACACTATCCATAATTCAAGTCATGGTGTGCCATGATTTTAGTACCTCACTGCTTTCCACTATCAGCATAAACACTTGTATTTTGAATGTTGGTTTGGCAAGTTAGATAAAGGCACCAAAATGAAGGAAAAATACTGCCTCCCCAGTGGCACTTCATTCAGAAAATGCACGTTTGTCAAGAGGGTCTACACAACCTGGGAGAAGGTGCAAGTGAAAGGAACTGTCCCAGCTACAGCTCTGGCAGACTTAAATCTGCTTAAAGCAATCACAAAACCAGTGTCACTTGAAGGCAGAGTTCCTCATGTCACCTTATGTAGAGTTCCAGTGAAAAATTCTCTTAGTTTTATTTCCCAGTACAGGAATTGAGGGCATCAGATGAAGTCAGTAGAATTCAGGTCTGAAACAAGAGGAGGGGTTTACATGAGCTGTGTAACACCTTGCCACAGGATGCTGCAGAGTAAAAGCCTATAGACATTCAAGAGGCAGCTGGAAAAGTTTGAGGGACAGAAATCCATTCAGAGATTACCAAGTACTTAGAAACTCAATCCAGATCAGCAAGCTCATAAACTGCAGCCAGCTGGAAGCTGGGGCAGTGTTATTATTATTATATGCAAGTATAATTCATGCTTGTGTGTTCTTATATTCTGTAGGCATCACTTTCAGCCCTAGGAAAGCACAGGACATGGGCTTGGTGAGCCTGGTAAGGCCCAGGACAGGTGTTCTCATGGTGTTTATTTTGAACTCACCCTCAAGCTGTGCTGTCCCCTCTTTCCTGGTAGTTTATTATTAGAACTGGGTCACATGAGGCATTTGGGACTGCGTCTCAGTTGCATTGACATTTTTTTCACAGGGAAAGCTCTGTGCTGGCAGGAACAGCACCATAGCTTATGTGAGGACGGGAGTTGCATTTTTTTGCATAAGATTCAATTAAAGCAGAGCGTTCATTTTCCTGGCTGTTCCCCATTGCATCAGGGACATAGTGCTGAGCTAATCCAGGGAGGCGTCAAGGCGAGGGCTGTATTTAGAGTCAGCCACCTGCTTGGGAACATCAAGCGGCAGAAAGAGCCTGCTTCAGCAAAAACCTCCCCTATGCATTCCACAGCAGCGATTCCAGCAGGCCCTCCCTCCTCTGCCTGACTCTGCATGAGGCCTCCAAAGGGGTCAGCACCTGAAGACAGACCCTGTCAGCCCAGGAATGCTCTGAGCCTGGCAGTCCCTCTGCCCACGAACTGCCAGATATTTTGGACAGCTGCAAGGTGGAATTAAATCACGTGGGTGAAGAGTGGCCTAATCTCTACATAGGCAATATGTAAGTGTTATTTGAGGCTGAGCTGTTCTGAAGGGCTGGGGAATACAGTACTCATTAATATATGCTGTCCAACTTTATTTAGTTAGCGTTGGTAAACTTCATTGCCTTGAAATAGACTAAAGATTAGCACAGAAGAAAGCAAAAGGACTATCCATTAAAGAAAGAACCTACTGCACAGAAAAACAATTAAAGACAGAATTAGACTCTCTTTATTGCTTTGTGTTATTTTATAATTGTGCAACATACAGATTTTATAAATGCTACAGCATTTACCCTACAAAGCACAAGATAGACTCATGATCCTGAGCAGCCTTAAAATTGAACAATAATGCTTTCTTTACCTTTTTTGGTGCAATTTTAACTAGAATGGAATTTTTCACATTAAAAAGTATTCTGATTTTGGCTGTTTATATGACAACTTGATTTGCAGTTGAAATTTATGATAAATCTATGGATATTCTGAATGACAGCAGACTTCATTATTTCTGAAAACTGTGCAGATGGGTATTTCACTCTGAAGCACAGAGAAAGCATGCAATCATCTGCACTCAACATGCCTAGTGCCCAATGTTATGCCAAAACAAGGGGTTTTTCACCATCATCAGGTTGCAAACTTGTTGAAATATCTAGAAATTACAATAATTCCTACAGGAGAGAAACAGGGGGAACTAATAACCCTGCTGATTGCCTGATTACTGATTACAGCTAAAGCGGCCGGTCTTTTAGCTGTGAAACAGCAAAGCCAAAAAACGAGCTGGGTGACATTGGGGAAATAATTTGCATTTACGAAACTTGGTTTTAGGAGTTGCCGCCTGCTTCCTGATGTCCCTGCACCTGCAGGCAGGAGCGTGGCAGGCGGCAGGAGGCAGGAGGCCCGGGCACGGTGGATGGGGACACCCAGCAGCACGGGCCCCGCTTGGAGCCTGCCTGTGCTAAGGCAGAAGACACAACAACGTGCAGTGAGTGCTTCGCTGAACTCCTGCCTTGGCCAGGAGAGTGGGAAACCGACCCTTGCCCTTCCGGTTAAACCTTGTAATTACACCTGGAAATTAACTTACTTATCAGAACCATGTGCAGAAATAAGGATTTGTACCATTGAGCCTGACAGGTAGTACAGGCAAAGATTTAAGACAAAAATCACTGAAATTGTGTTCTTGTAACAGCAACATTTGATTTTAGACAGCCTTTTAAGTGCAGTTTTAAGACTTCCTTTTAAGGCCTGTGAGTATACATGTTCCAAACTACTCTTGGATGTTTCTTTCAATCACATTCTGTCTTGTAGGGGGAAAAAATGATGGGGAATAAAATGAAAAATATATAGATAACAACAGTGTGGATGTGTAGTAAGGAAAAGATGAACTTTGAGAACATTCAGCTAACAGAAATAAAAATGTAAACAGGTTTCTTTGTTAATGCAACAGCTGATCACTAATATCAGCTTAAATATGAGTTACAGACTGCAAACAGTGAAACTGGAGTTGATCAAGTACTACAGTTGGAATTTTCTTTATTGTGCCAATATCAATAAGACAAACAGGAACAACACCTGATAATAAGGTTTCATGGGCTATTCATGAGATAGAAATGGGGAATAGAGAGAGTATGTGCATTTAGGGCCCAACCCAGTACTCAGTGAAGTTAATAAACAGTGGATGTTTCTGTTACTGAGCAAACCCATGCCAGCATCACGACTTGTGCCAGAGCTAAAATAACAGTACCATATATTGTCACTGCATGTTTCCGTGGAACCAGTTATGTGCAGTTTCTGAGCAGCTACTTGGAAATCAAAGATCAATCTAGAATTAATGCTGTATTTTATAAGAAATATTTCTCCTTATGCCTTTATCAGAAATCTGATGTTCAGCATCTTTAAACAAGTTAAATATATCATAAAATAAAGTAGGAATGGCTGACTTAACATGATGACTTTCATCCTGAAGGACTTTGAAGTTGTCAACAAAGTGATTATTAAATATTTGTCTGGCTATCCGCCATTGCTGATATACAAGGCCAAGGCCAAGACCCTTTGGGTTTAAAGGTACAGTGTTTCTGGAAATACTACATAATAAGCAGCTGAGGGCACAATATGTAAAATGTCCTGCAGAAGTCAAACTTCATGCTAATCTTGAGCAGACAGGTTTATTAATTGGAGTTTAACCAGATTAGCAAGACTAATATCACTTCATCAAAGAAACATTGTACAGTTACAGGCTGAGGCAAAATGGTTCCAAGCTATGCTAAAACCTCAGTGTGTTGAACATAACATATTTCAAATCCAGTTTTAGAATGACCTGAGCTACCTCCTGAAGTGGGTTTTTGTAGGGTGTTTTGGCCAGCAGTCCTCAATGTGATTGTAGTCAACTGGTCAGTAAAAGTTGTTAAATTTATTTCTTTTCAGAAGTGAAATAACTTGAAATTCTGCATTTCCAGATATGTGATGAGTATATTCAGAAGTCACAACCTTTCACCATTCTTCTACTACCTTATGTTTTCTTACACCTCTCAAAGGGGAAAAATGTCTCAGAGTGTGGTGGGCACTGGGCTCTACAGACAGGAATACATTACAAGGCAACAAGATAACTTGAGCTACTTGTAATCATGAGCTTTCATAGAAGACACAATCGACTTTGACCTTGTTGCACATTTTTACACTTTCTGTGTGCATCAGCAAGGGCAAATGGCAAGTCCCTGTCCCAATGGTAAACTGCTGCTCTTACACAGCACTCGCATTAAGCAATCACAAATTACTTTAGCAGCATTAACTAAATGTCACTCAACCACTCAGGTAAGCCTAATTATCCACTTACAGACATTGTCTTCATTGGCACGTGGGAAAACAGCAGGATCCTGAGAGATTAGGAGTGACCAATAAAACCATATCCACATCAGTGGCAAGGATCACACATGGTGTACTGGTAATCACCAGAATGTATCTTCTGTAGCAGGAGAGAAAAAAGAAAAGCAATTATATAAGGGAATATAGTTCTGAGCTCTCAGTCAGAAATCAATTTTTTAAATTTTTTTTTTTTTTTAGTTTTTCTGTATAGATTTGTCAGAATACAAAACAAAAATAACTAGAAATAGTTACTTTCTAGCTTGAGAAACAGCCAAAAGCTGCAAAGAGCTATTGCAGAGACATGCCAGTTGGCCATTTACACAGCCTAATGCCATGTGTTTTCCTCTGGTTTGGGACTCAGATCTCTTGTAAGAAAAAGCAGTTCTTGATTTATGAAAGGGCTGTATGTAATACCCTGGAGGCTACTTTATCTCAGCTGCTGTAAATTGGATCTCTCAGAGATGAGATGAGATGAGATGTGAGTGAGGCAGAAGTACAAACTTACGCAATCTGTGACCATGGCACTATTCTGCACAGCCTGGAACAGCACTATGTGTATTCCTTTCTGTTTTGGAAAGAAAAATCTTTATTTGCTGTATTCTTAGAAATAGCAGATCTGCTTCCTTTATGCTGGCTTACCTTATGATATTCTGCCACTTTCCTCTAGGCAATGCTATCCAAAGGGTTATCCAGTCATGAGCAATTTCATCAAGCTGCAGGATTTACATACTGAACTAAGATACATTATACACCTATGTAAACTAAACTCTTACGAAATTGGAAGAACATAGAGTGACAAAGAGAAATGTCAGACAAATAATCTGAATATGAGATAAAGATGAAAGGAACATGACCTAAAGCTTTGGCATCAGATCTATTTTTCCTCTGTGTTTAGGGTATGGAATGTTTCTGAATTTTGCACGCTTCTGTCATTCTTCAATCAGTTGGTTAAATGAAAACAGCAAATATGCTAGGCTCTGGCATACATTCCTAATTTGCTGCCCATTCTGCTCATTAAAACTCTTAAAACTCAACTCTAAAAGAAGATAGGCCTCTGTTTAAAATGAAAGCTCTTAAGTATATCCCTGGACACAAAAAGATGCTAACCTGTTTTGCTGATTGGGATCAGCAAATGAAAAGGGGAAAATATTGCCCAGCCTGTACAAGAAGTCACCCAGATGGGAGACAGCTTTCTCACACTGGTGACAGTAAATGCTTAATGGCTGAGGACTTTCCAGAGGTAACTTCTTCCTGCCATGCCCTCTGCCCAGCTCTGTCTCAGCTTTATAGATGTGAGAATTACTGCAAATGTAATAATTTTTCAGCCAAAAATTAGACATTTCTCTCATGCTCAAAATTTCCTGTTTGCACCAAAATTCTTATTAGTTGAACGCTGCTGTGTCTCTAGCACTAGTGAACATGGAAAGGCACAAGTTATTAATGGAATATTTCATAAAGGAACTGCTCTTTAAAGCCTATTCTGCTGGCTCAGAAGGCAAGTTTCTCCCAGTACCCTGTCTTTTGTCAATGTCTTGCCAAGGAGAGGGGACTGTAAAGAAAAAAAATGGAAACTTTTTTTTTAACTGTTGAAATGACTACCCAAATTGGCAAGCTAAGCTAGACCACCTCAGGGTAGTTCTCATCTTAGACCATTTGTTTGGAAAATAAATTGTAGTTTTAGACTGAAGTCCTAAACATGCAGAGGTAAAATACCTGGGGAAAGTTGCTGGTGGCAATTCAGCATCTCAGCAGAATTCCATAGCATTTGCCAAGAGTTCACTTGCCACATGCATGCATTTCTGGAGAAGATAATGCAGTGCTGCATCAGAACACCAAACCTGGGGCCACACTAGTCCTTGTGGAAACTCCCACCCCAAACCAGCAGTGTAACCCAGGGTTGAGTTTGCCCTCCTATTCCCAAAAAGAGACGTCTGCCAAGGACGGTGTGGCCTAAGAGGACACATTGCTGGCGGGCTCTCAAGTGTCAAAATAGAACCGGCACTGCCAGCCACATAGACCCTGTGCTTCGCAGGCAACACACAGACAAGGAAAACAATCAAGTTGTCGGGTGGAAAAAGCGGCTTCCCGGGATCTCTCTGACCATGGTGTGATTGTGATCAATCCACATTGGCAAGTATCATCTTTCCACGTGTGTTTCACCTCCCTCAGGCTGCCTGCAGAGAGCAGCTCAGGCAGGCTGATGCATGCTTGTTATTGCCGACGTAAATATCTCTGCCTTGTGCTATTGTGGCACAAAGCAGCTGGACCGTTTGAAAATCATTTAAAAAGCACTATAAAATTAGGGCCCCAGTGCTCTTATTTTATGGCTTTCACGAGCAGCCATTGCCTAGAGAGAAATTATCCTCTTTATTTTCAAGGCTAAAGGTTCTTTTAACATTCATCAAAATCAAAGTGCACCCTTGGTAACACGTTGAGCTGTTACTTATTTAGTACAGACTCTTTACCTTCTGCATAATATCACATTTGAGATCTCAGTTCTTCATATACAACTCATTTCATTGTGTCTGCTGTTGTTTTCACCAAGTGAATTTGCATAGTTTCAAGAGAGGCTGGATGATGCCCTGAAACATATTTTTTCCATAATTCCTTTTTTTTTTCTTTTAAAAAAATTTTTAGAACAATAGCCTGGAGTGGTTTTGTTTCTGATCCTTCTATAAAAATGGCCAATTACCTCTTTGGCAATGCATTTACACAGACCTATTAAGCACTGTAAGTGAAAGATTTTCAAGGGCAGAAATAATACTTAGGTGCATAACCTGACAGACTCACTTTGAAACATCTCTTCCCCATCTATATAAAAAAACTGTCTTTGATAATTTTCTATTTTTCTTTTCATTTTTGTTTTCACAGACAGCTTCTTTACCAAACTGAGGAAACCGGTAAGTGAACCAAAGCAGCAATGACAAAATGCAAACACTACAAAGGGAAAGCCATTATTTTTAGGAAAAGAGGAAAAAAAAAAAGAAACACAGCTGTATCAACCGTACTTACAGTGCAGATCTGAAGGGCTTAGGAAGAGACACTGCATGAAAGCATCCATCAGCCACAAAGATGGCAATTGGGGAATGGTAAGGCCCTGCACATGCTCTGTGCCCCTCTGTTGTTTAACCTGCCTACATTTCTACAAGAGACTGGTCACCTTGTTATCCAGACATCAAATACAGACTGAAGATAAACATTTACAAAGTCATAACCTTAGCTCTGTTCTCATGGTTCCCTCTTTGGCCAGGATTTTGTGTTTATGTTCTCTGGGAACAGCAGGCTCATTCCTGTGCCACAGGCAGCGCTCTTTTAGATCCCTGCAAGGGGTGGTTGGTGCCTATAGATCCTGCTGTGAAAGCACGTGTAGCCACAATGGGCAGCTGTAAAGTCAAGATGCACCATCCTGCCTGGAGGAGATGTAACCAGGCAGAAGGCAAGGCTGCCTATGAGCAAGGGGACCTCCATCACCATACCCAGCATCTCTCAGAGCAGAGGGAGTTCAAGTTTTTCATGACAGAGATTTTGCCTGCTGCCATCCAGTCTGTGATCCATCGAGGGAATGGTTAAGCTAATAGAGGAACAAGATGAAGTTACTTGGTAATCACTGTTGTTCATGACCCTAGAAAGGCAGAAAATGGGACAGGCATGACAGACATCTTCATGGAAGAAGGAGGTGGGACAGACATTAAGTAAGTCAGGATAAGAAAAGCACCTCAGCTCTGTGACACATTTTTCTGTTCCAACAGTCAGCAACCACCTTCCTGCACCTGACAGTCTCAGAAATAGAGAGAAGGGCCCAATTAAGCTCACACAGCAATACCCCCCTGGCATTTCAGATCAGATTAGAACTTTTGGGTTAAGACTGGCCCATTGAATGTCAGCCCTTACTCGCGGGCTGTAGTGAAAAACAGGCAATAGTGAGAAGTGGCAGGAGAAGAGCAGAGGTCAGTGTAGCTCTCTCAACATCTGACCCAGCACCACAAGTGTGATTATGTCACCTGTGCAGGGGGTTCCTCCCTTTGGAGCTGATGTGCACATGTGTTTGTTCCCAAGCATATACACCTTGCTCAACAGAACAGAAATGAAAAGCTCAGATAGAGTTTTTACCCAGTAGAATAGACTAGAAAATCCCTTTGCCCATTAGAATAGAAATAGAAAATCCCTTCTACCCAATGGTTTCAAATTCTTGGACAGCCCTGAATTTGCCCTTGCTTTGTGGATAAACTACCTGTGGTGAATGGTTTCTCACTAATGTTTTCTCAAAAAAAGATAGCAAATTGACAGTTGCAGTTAATGCTTTAGTGCTGAAAGAGGAGGATTTTTCCTTCCAAGCACCAAAGGGGAACAGGTGTCTGGAGAGTGTTGTTTTGCCCATACACACATATCTACTAACACCTCAAGGTGCAAAGGTTTGCTCACCTCACATCCAGAGCAGGATTAAGCATACACTGGAGCTGTTTTAACCTGGATGATCAGTTGCTGAAAGCCTGGCAAAAGGACCCAGGTTGTAGGATGTCCTGCATGAGCTAAATTCAAAGTAATTTTTGTGCTCAGTTTAACCTATTAAATGCAAGGAAGGCTGGTGGGACCCCATAACTCAGAGGTGGGCAGCCAAGGGGCAAAAGAAGCCTCCTGGATACTGGCAGTGTTCTTGTGGTGTTGCCAGCAGCTGCAGACCTTTTGTCACTTGATTTCCTCACAAAATGAAGCTGCTAACTGCAGAACCAAGCTGGGACCAAAGTAATTTTACCAAAAGGAGCAATACAAGAAAGAATACCTTAAAAATCAAAGCAGGATCAGAATCTGGAGAGGGAAAATGTGAAGGCACTGGAATCTGTGTTAGCATCAACTCACGGGGCAAGGATGTTCCTGACCAGGTGATGGACACCTGTATCACCAGTTCTTTTCAATCATCATCACAACAGTTCAAAGTTGCTTTAAGCATTTTGCTTTTACTTCTTCACTCTTGATGCTTTGTCATTCTCCTCCATGTTGCCACTGTGAAATGAATCTTGGTTGATAGTGACAAATGTATTGCCAGCCTGGGAGGCAGATTCTGGATGTTTGGTGCTCATGTTATAGAATTCAGTATTTAGTAATGAGTAGTGTGGACACAACATTCATAAGACAGGTGGAAAAAGAGCCAATGCAGGTTGGACCTGAAGGGCTGGCTAGTTATTCATTCTCCATCAGGCCAGAGCAGAGTCTAGAGGAAGCCAGCATAAAAAACAGAACAGCTGTGTATCCTTCAGCTTTTGGCTTTCAACAGATACGCTACTTCTTAAACCTCTTGATACTTTTAATTACTACAGACTGAACAGAAGAACTGGTCCTAGCACAAAAGTCCCTAATTGCCCTCATGGCCCTAACAAGCACCTTGCCTCCATCAGTTCCAAGGAGGTTAGCTCAGGCTGTGAGGGGAAAAAAAGAAAAGGAGGGGTGAAGGCTGGGTGAGAAAGAAAGGTGAATGGGTAGCTGAGGAGCAGGCTGGTGGGTGAGGAGGAAGGCTGGATGGGTGAGGAACAGGCTGGATGGGTGAGGAGCAGGCTGGATGGTGAGGAGGATGGCTGGATGGGTGAGGAGGAAGGCTGGATGGGTGAGGAACAGGCTAGATGGGTGAGGAACAGGCTGGATGGGTGAGGAACAGGCTGGGTGGGTGAGGAACAGGCTGGATGGTGAGGAACAGGCTGGATGGTGAGGAACAGGCTGGGTGGGTGAGGAACAGGCTGCATGGATGAAGAGCAGGCTGGTGCTGTAGGAGGCCCTGGAGAGGCCACTGCTATGGGGCAGCACAGCTGCCATGACCATGAACTTTGTCCCCTCACAAGATGAACTGCAAAGGCCACTGATGAACACCCTCAATGTCTCAGTGAGGGAAGGCCAGGCTGGGTCAGGCCAGGCTGGGTCAGGCCAGGCTGGGTCAGGCCCAGCCATGTTGGAGCAGTGGTGTGGCAGGGCCGGGACCAGGGCTGGGCCCTGCCAGGTCTGCACAGTGCTGCCATTCAGAATTAACTTCTACCAGTTAATGAGCTCCTGGTAATTGCCATCGACACACAATAATCTTTGTGAGTTTTCCACAGCTTTCTTTTATCTGTTAGAAGAATGCAGGGGAATGACCATACTGGCTGCTGAGGAGGAATGCCTTTGGATAACTCAAAGCCCTCAGCCAGTCTGCTTATACTTTCCAAAGCAATTTCATTTCTTATAGAGGGTTTTTTTTTTCCTTTAAGAAAAGTACTTGAAGTGAAAGCAGCTGGGGAGAGAGCATGAACAGCACAGGCCCCTCCATGCCAGCCCTCTTCCAAAGGCCCAGCAGCTCCTGTGACACCCATTGCCCTGAAGGGTTTGTTTTCCCAGGAGAGCAGGTAGGAGGGACACTGATTTGAGCCCAGTGCCCAGCCCAGCCTGTTAGCACCCAGGATGCCCTCCTGCCCAGGGCTGCCCCTCTGTGTCCTGCTGTTCCCAAAAGCCAGAGCAGTGTCCTCTAGCTTGGCTCTTTTTCTGCTATGGCTGGGGGAACAGGGAATGGGAGGAGATCCATATTTGGATAAAGACAGTATAAAGGACTAAAATAATCACCCTGCTTTTTACTTTAGCTGAGTTCATTATGTCTTGGACTGGTTTGTACAACAGATTTTGGCAGCAGAAAAAAAACAGGCTAAACTGCCTGGTATATGGGGAAAAATGAGCACTGTCACAGGCTTTCTTATACAGGAAACCTGCATTAGAAAGGATATGGTGTAGATCTTTTGATGTATACACCCAGGTCAATACCAATCTAGCTAATTCTGTCCATTTCACATTTTTATTCCCTCCAAGGTGCAAAATTTCTTCTAAGTTCTTCCTTTAAATGCCGGTCAGGAGTGTATCCGTTCTGCGATGCCCATGGCTGTGTATTTTTAAATCCTCCAATATTGTTTTTTCCTGCCATCTTGTGGCAGCAGGAAAAATCACAGCGTTTCACGAGCAGCAGCGCTGCCCGCTGGCCTAAAACAGGGTTGTCAGTAAAAGAGTCTAATCTATAATTAGATTAGTTGGCATCATTGCAAAAAAATACAGCCCCTCTTGCATATTTAAAAACTTGACTAATTCTTCCAGCTCCACTGCTTGATCTTGTAGCGGGGGTTCTTTGGTTATCCCAGAGCAAAGTGTTTGTTTGTAGACCTTGTGTTTTCTGCTGTCTATAAAGAGCCAAGGAGAGTTGCATAACAGGTGAGACTTTATAATGTTATGAAAAGACTTCATCAAGCGAACACTAAATATTTTGAAAAGGCCCCTTTTCCCCAGTGTTGCTCTCAGATCTTCACAGCCCCTTAACAAAACCATCCTTTTTTCCTATCAAACCATAGGAAGATCTTGTCTGATAGGCATGTAAAGCTTTTTCTTTTACTGCAACCACTATTGGTGTCTGATCTTTCAATGTAAACACCACAAAACCTGCCCAAATATCCTGCATCGTTTGCTTAATTCTTTAAACCAAAACATTTTCATTCTTTTGTTAAAAATGCATATAAGATTTATATAAAACTGAATCTAGGTTCCTGGGGTTTTCTCCCCTTTTCCTGCAATTGCACAGAGGATTTTTGAAAATGAATACTTGTGATCCCAACTCTCCTTCCACAATAGCTCTTCCCACACAGTTGAGGTAAAAATATTAAAATTATATATGATAATTTTTTTAAAAATCAAAAAGAAAAAAATCCCAGCATTTTCCATTCAAATAAATGCAAAATTCAGAGCAAAAAAATAGTCATTACTTACTAAGAAAATTTCCAGCCTGCAAAGAGAGTGTAAATAAAAGCTCTTCAAAGCTTTGTCCATTTTCACTAGCACCCACAAAAGTGACTGCTTGGGATTCCAGGCACTGGAGAGAAAGGATATTAGTGCTATTTATAGCTCATGGGTGGCTCCCATTGCCATTGTACCTGAGAATGTCGCAGTCTTTAATGCATTCCTGCTCGCAGCAACTTTCTCAAGCAGAGGACAGCCTTCCCAAGGCTGTGCTGGAGGCACGGAGGTTTGCTTTGGGAAAATGGACCCTTACATTTGCAGTGTGTTTCCAATATGTCTGTTGTAAAACACCTGCAGCAGGCACAACCTCCACCAAGGACATGCTCCTTCCTTCTACTTGTGCTCAAGTCTCCCTCTTGGGAGTCCTGAGGCTGCTGTTTTGTTGGAGGCTCTTCTCCCCTCCATCACCCTCCCTTACCAGCCTTGCCATCCATCTACAGTCCACACCAAGCCACAGCACGAAACACAATCAGAAAAACAACAGCATAAAGCTTGGCAAGATAAAGTGAAATTACTCTCCAAAAACTTGCTGGCACAAAGCAACCCTTGCTCTTGCCCTGCTGGACCAACTTGCATAGCCTCAATCTCAGGACAGCACTGTGCTGCCTGCTCTCCTGGAGATACTGCAGCACGGCCAGGCAGGGAAACTCCTTCCCAGTGACCTTGGGACTGAGTGTTCCATGGAACAGCAGCACGTCCCCACTGCCATTGACCCCTCATTCCTCACAGCCTGGACAGGCAGCTGCACACCCTTCTTTGCCCACAGCTCCTGATGAGGCAGTTCCTACTTCACTCTGATTTACCTGGCACCCTGATACCAGGAAGGTACAACAGGAAAACCACCCCCAGTTTTATTTCTTCAAATTTAAGGTAAGAAATTAGGAGCAAATACTCATCAGCCACATAATCAAAAGTTTGCAAGAGACAGGAAATCCCAGTTCTATGCTATTCTTTTAGTTATTCTCATGTGCTCATCAGTGGTCAATTCCTTTGTGACATACAATCACTCTTCTTAAAAGATTACTTAATCAAAATCAAATAAGGATTTTAAAGTCAGCAGTTGAAAAAAAAAATCTAAAGAAAAAACATTTCACTCTGCCCCAAGAGAGCTGAGAATGTTGCCAGAAAGCTCTGTGATATGCCTGAAAAACTCAAGTGCCAAAATAGATCTTCCAGTGCAGAGTTTTGAAGTTTGCTCTTGATTCCATAGCAAAGCATTTGTACAGCTTTGTCAGCCTTAGAGAAAGGTGCCTTTTTTGTATGTACCCTTTCAAGAAAGGCAAAGCAAGAAGAGCACTTCACTGCTTATGTTAAAAGTGCAGGGAGAGACAGCTCAAAGCTACCCCTGCCAAACAACTGAGGAATATCAAAACCCCTTTCTCATGCCTTCAAATATTCTGAAATCTTGCAAACTTGACAGCATTGTCAATTTTGTATTGACAGGAGCAGTCAGATAAAAATCATTTGAGGAGTAAATCAAGGAGAAGAAAAAAACCCCTTTAATCCACAGTCACACAAATCCATACTGCCTGCAGAAGTGCAAGTGCTTTGGAGCCCCCTTTTAACAGCAATATATTAACATCCTTGTTTGTCTTTCCTGAAGCTTGCAAGACATTATTTCCCTGCATCCCTCTCTCAGTCTGGCCTCTTTGACACCATTTTTATCAGAACTGCCCACAACTTACACCTATCGACAGCCTGTGACACCAGTGAAGTCTTGGCACAGCACTGGCTGTGACAGCACTCACTGAACTGTTATCAATATCAAGGTCATTTTGTTTTTCTTGCTCTCACTGCAGCTGCAGCTTCTCTGCCCTCAGGGCATGAGCTACCCAAGAAAGCTTTCTGTCTAAGCTCCTCAGAAGCCACAGCCTCTCTGCTCCATTACTGGCGTTATATAAGATTAGAGTGAAGTTTCTACTATTAGAAGCAGTTAGCTGCATGGTGATTGTGTGCTCCCCTGATTACAGCATACAGCACAGTTATGGCTGCTGGCAGCAGGACTTAAGACTCGACAATTTTAATTCAGGGAGAAGCATGAGCACATTTGAGATACATCAAAAAAATCAGTAGTTTTGGGGGGCTTGAATTCCTAGCTGTGGTACCCTGGATAAGAATGCCTTAGAGGAGAAATAAAGGGGAAAGCATCATGCTAGGCTCGACAGATATCCACAGAGAGTCGGAAATTGTGCTAGGAGCCTGTGGAGGGCAGCGCTGTCTTGCTGGGGATGGTTCATTCCATAGCTCAGAGATGCCAGCTGCTAAGGTAATACTTCTTTTTTTATCTCTTTTGAATCTGAAAGCTGCAGATGTAAAAGCTGGCATCATGCCACAGCCATGACCTGTCCTTGCCAGCAGGACTCCCCATTTTTGTGCATCCATTTTTAAGCAATCCTTTCCTGCAGCCTTAGTCGCGTGTGTGGGCAAGTGCTTCTTCCTAGGCTGCATGACTCAAAGAGGAGGTTTGGGGGAGGTGGGAGGGGGGCAACACAAAGGCTCTCCCCCCTTGGAATGACAAGAGTTTTGGGAAAATATGTGCAGATCTATTACGTTGCAAAGACGAGGAAAACTCTCCCAGAGCCCTCCTGTAAGGTAGCACCCTCTCCCCAAAAATTAGCAAGGCACAATGAGCTCAGCAAGCTCTGTCCCTCCCGGGGGCTTGCCTTGTCCAAGGACAGCAGTGGCTGGAATGGGGCGGCTTGGAGGCATCGCGGGGGCTCCCCCGCCTCACTCAGGGGCCCCTCCGAGCTGAGATGCTTGGGCTCCACCTTCACCTGCATGCCTGTGTCTGGCCATTCACCCCCTTGCCTTCCCACTTCACCTGGGACCTGCCTCAGCACCAGCAGCTCTCCTGGCTATCCAAACCCAGCCTGAGGCAGATTGCTCACACCTGCCCTGCGATCGCTCCCTCTACTGAAATGGCCTTGTGCATTCCTGCCGTCCCCAGGTGGACGCAGCTCCTGTGGGGCAATGGCAGCAGCCCCTCCAGCACCATGGGCACCCCTGCGCAGGAACAGGAGGACTCACAGAGGAAGGAGCCTTTAGCTTTCGAGCTCAGGCTCCTTGCAAGCAGAAGCTGGTACCTTCCAGCTCAGTCTGGAGAAGTGAGAGGGCCCCATCATAAATGGACAAGGCCGGATGTGAATGGAGATGTCAGGAGGGAGACCAAGCGGTGAAGAGGTGTGAAGACTCAGATTTTTCTCCCACCCTGTAAAACACGGTTGCCAGTGTAGGGTGAGGGGCATCTGCAATCTGAGCTGGGCTGGGCTGAAGGGGGGAAGACGTGGAGGAGGCTTGGAGGGCTGCTCCTGTTCTTTCCTGACACTGCGGTTAAAAGGCGGGCTGTGTTTTCCAGAACCCTCGATCTGGCATCTTTCCCAGGTAGTAAATTCTCTTAAAAACTGAACCAAACAGAGCTTTAATTGTACATTCCGCTTTTCTCTTCATTCCAAAATAATAGCAATAGCATTTATACAGTGCTGCATTGAATACGTACCCGCACCGAGGCTGAGGGACCGATTCTGCTTTCCATTATTCTGGGGAACTGCCTCTGGTGAGGCAGATCAGAGTTTGAACAGTGAGCTGGAGCAATGAACTTCTACTATTCCCTGCTGTTTGACTGTGGGCAAAATAAAAGGCCATAATATATGATGCAGTCAGCCAAGAAAGCAATATTGCTCTGCCATGTGCAGAGTCTACACCAAGACAAGTCCAGGATCTCATTTCTAAATTCCCATAGGTACCTCATTTAAACCATCAGCCATAACCTGCTTCTCATTTTCAATACCACTTGGTATTAGAGCTGCAGTGAACTGCTGGTGAGAGATTCTAATTCCTGCAAACAAGCCCCCATAGGCTTGCAAGGAAAACAGAGAGTTCCCCTCTTGGTTGCCTGCTAGGTTCCCATCTGGCTGTTTTAACTTTGCTATTGCTTTTAAATGTGCCTGTTTCTGCACACGAAGCTTTCAGCTCTACCTCAAGAGACTCCTGGGTTCTCTTAGCATCAGATTCTGACCAAAGTGTAGAGACACAGAATGTGTCCTCTTAACAAAAAGGAGGATCATATTTCACATTGCAGTATCTAAAAGATTAATTCCACTAACATGATCATTTCCTTGTGAAACACACTTCTTTCCATCTGGAATTTTCCATTAGGAGGACAAAGAGACATAGTGTTACACACTACCTGAGAGAAAAGAGCAAGGAGTGTAAAAGATGTGTGCAGAGATGCTTGCTGAGAGAAAAGAGAAGAAAAAACAGTGTAGACAGCATTTTCAAATACATCAAGAGGCTGCTTTTTATTTTTTTCCCTTCCACATGAATTACGTTCTGACCTCATGCTTTGGAATTTTGAACCATTTAGTTTGTCAGGTTTTTGATGCAGGGAATTTAGGATATTTTTCTGCAGGAGCTTTCTGTATCATGTTATTGTTAGGTAGTGTTTGTGCTATTGTAGTAACCACAGGCCCTGCTGTGCCTGAGGCTCTCAATAATCTCATGTAAGGACTTGTTACTGAAAGACACCCGTCCCCATCCGGGCTATCAGCATAACTGAGCTCTGCCAGCCAGGAAGGTGCTAGCAAAAGGAAAGAGGAAAGATGATTGGGGTCCAACTAATGCCCTGTCAGACTCCTCCTGGGGCTCCAGACATTCATTTAATCTCTCTACAGCTCAGTTCCTTGAGGAGACAAGGGAACAACCATGGCAAAATGGCAGGAGGCCTTGTTATGGAAGTGAAAATTTGGGCTAGGCAAATAGGTGGCTGTTCAGTCTGTGTTCATTTTTAGTGAAATAAAACATATTTTTCTCAAGCAGGAACAAGCCATTTCATCTTGTTTTACTGTTTTAAAATATTTTATGCAATGCAGGAGAACAAATTCCAAACCAAAGTAACTGAATAGAGAAATGGAAATGGTAATATTTTTTTTGAAATAACAAATTTAAATATTTCATATCTACAATATTGGGGTGTTTGCATTTTTACCCCCAAAACTTTGCTGAGTTTTTTTTCCACTCGAATCTGCAAATGCAACACAAATCTGTTACATGCTTTAGCCAGTTCAAGTTGCTGAGGGTTTGTGTGGGTTTTTTTCTTTTATTTTCTTTTGCCAGAGATAGAAATAGAATTTTCAATAGAAAATGCCAATTGTTTCCACCATAGAGAAAGAAAGGAAAAAAAAACCCAAAACAAAAACCAAACTAAAAAACTTTGCAGACTGTAGTATTCAAGTGGCTGGACCATACTGGGGAGATACAAAGCTCCACTAGGTTGTTGCAGACAAGGTTCTGGCATGACTGAGTCCCTCAGGAGCAGCACCCAGCTGCATGCAAACAGCATGGAGGCACCCATAGCTCTTCCTGGGTGCTCCCTGCAGCCAGCCAATGCCACCCACTGGCACTTCCAGCCCGGGCCTCCAGGGCAACTCCAGGACCACTGGGGAAACCCAGGCTCCACAGCCCAGACAGGGATCCAAGCTGGCCCTGGCCATTTGGGGTGTACCCCAGTGCTCCAGGTGTTTGGGAAATTATGCAGAATGACAAGACAGTTTTAAAGATTGTGTGCTACCCTGTATTTTGTGGATTGCCATTAAAATCTCTGTCCAGCCTCAAAAGTGTCCCATTTGTTTTTTTCTGTTTTATTTTTAAGCAGGAAAAAAAAAATAAAAAGGAGAGAAAGGTAGAAACAAAGAAGTTAATGAGATGGCTACAGTTTATAAGAAAAATAATCCTATCCAACTTGCATGGTCTAGATCTCTGCAGAAAATGTTAGTGATCTTGTAAGACAGGAATTTTTCCCTCAGGTACAGGGATTCCTGTCCTCCTCCTGTCACTGACTCTTTCCAACTAAACCAGGTTCTAGGAGCCACCCAGAGGGAGAAACTTAGAGAAATGTAATCGGGGCAGCACTTTTGCCACCTCTGCACTATCTTAAAGTACAAGATGGGGGAAACCTTCACCAAAGTTCCTGGCCTTCAATTAAAAAACTCATATTGCTTTCCTCATTAGTCCAATCATCTGCTAGAGCTATTTCCAAGCTTACCCTGAAGGCCCTGCAGAGCAATCCAATTTCAAGGCCAATGCAGCGCAGGCAGAGCGGTGTTCTTGGGAGGAGCAGTGCTTGTGTTGATACAAAGAGCTCACTTGTCTGACATCAGGCATGTGAATAAAACAATGCTGGCACACTTTTTGGAAAGAGGATTGCTCTATGAAAGGAAGCTCTGTTACAAAGCACTTCCCTGGCTGCAAAGGCCAGAGTCACCTGTGAAGTGTCACTGGCACCAAAATGACTCAGCTCTGGGAGAACTTCCTCAAAGTCAGGTCTTGAACAAGAGGCTACACAATCTAATTCTCTTTGCTCATCATCTTCATTACTGTAACTAACTGATAGACTACAACAGAAGTTTAAAGCAGCAGGGTCTAGGAGAAGTGAAAGTTTGGTATTCATCTGCTCCACAACTTCAGCATTTTAACATTTGCAGCAACTCAGAGTCAGCCACACTGCTCAAAAGTGAGCCTGTGGTCTTAGGAATCTCCTGATGTAGAACCTGTATTATCTTATTCTTGATTTTCTTTTACTGCTTCAGCTTAACGTTCTGTGTCAGTGAAAGTACAAACAGGTCATCATGAAGATGCTGGCAGTAGCCCTTGAGCACAGTGCATGACTTTCACAAGGCAGTAAAACTTGTAGGGCAATGCACATTATCTGTATCTGTGCTATTCTTCATGCTAATCTGGGCTAGGATTGCACAACACACTCCTTTACCAAAGCTCTTGATCTTATCAGTCCTGAAAAATTCATAGGCTTTTATCTTTATATTTCTCTCTACTTCCCAGCATCTCTTTGCCTCCATCATTAGAAGTAAAACCAGTCATTTTTCCCCTTATGTCTCCCATAATTTTTATTGTGCTTTTCATATCTTGCTTATTAAGTAGTTACCCTAGGGAGACATCTTTCTTATTGGAACATACAAAAAGTTATAACTGCACTTAACATTTGTGGGGAGGAGGAGAGAGGAAGGGGCAAAGGAAGCAAATTTAGACTGAGGTCATAGAAATATATGTGTATGTTCAGCAACATGCTTCACATAATCTCCACTTCTTTTTCTGTAAGCAAAAATATATCCTCCCTTGTTTTCTGCTTATTCCCCAAATCAGCTTACACTGTTAAGAATAACATAAATGGACAAAGTTGTTGTGTTAGGAGCAACATCCATATGGCTGCTACTGCTGTGGGGCAGGGGACAGACCAGATGACTTCTGAAGGTCCCATCTGCACTTGTTTTCTAAAATTGCTGAGAAAATAAACCTAAACTTTAGATTTAGGCATTCAGGCATTAGAGGGAAAGCTGATGCCATATCAGAATAAACACCATTTACCCTACTTTGGGGAGAGTTCTAGTGTGCATTCCACATTGATTATGCCTCTAGTAAGAACAAGCAATCAAACAAAGCTCATGAATATTTTCAGGGACCAAGAACAGCAATTCAGGATAATGAGATCCAGGCTGGAGAAATGTTCCCAAAGTCTCAGGGAAGGAACTGCTTGGATATCTTGCTCTTGACTGAGCTTTGCTTCCAGCTGGATCATCCGGCCTGGGCTTGCTGGGTCTAAACCAGCAAACAGCATTGCAAAAGGGTTGCCCGTATTCCACAGGTCACAGGGTTCACAGGGTTCACAGGTCTGTGATGTCACAGGCCTGTAAGGAAGCCCTAGATGGGATTCTCTACAGGACAACAATGCCAGAACTTTTAGCTCTATAATTTCAGAAAGACTTATTTCTCACATCCTGGGTAAGTGCCCTGCCCCTCAGACAAGAGAAATGGTCCCTCTCTGGAGGGAAGTAGCTATCACATTATTTATACAAAGTGGAACAGCTCCCAGAGGAGAGACTGACACAGGCAGAAGAATACCAGTATAGCTAAGTGTCCAGGGATATTCAACTGAGAGAGAACAAACTAGTTCAAATCCTCTCAATTTCTCTTTCTATACATACAGACATATATATATATATATATATGTTTATAAATGCATGTAAAAATCCTTTCCTATGTATACATGTATGTATGTAGGTGTGTTTAAATACATCACTATAAATGAAATAAAGTTGTATGTACACACTGTTTATATGTGTACACACACACCATACAGATGGCTCTCATATACACATCCTAAGATTTTCACCTTGGCCCTAGAAGCTTTGTAAGTGTAAGTCAGTTTAATGATACATTCAAAAACTTCTGGTTTAACTAATCAGAATTGAGTGTACACAAATACTCTGGTAGCTCTTCAACAAAAAGAGAAATGATACCTGTGCCTGAAAGGTTCATCCAGGCTGCATTGGGGTGGTGCAGATGTTCTTTACCAATGGTGCTACTTGACAAGAAATTAAATCATATTATCTTATATTGCTTTCTCAGGGGAGAAATTACATGCCTGTAGAGTCCTACCCTTGAGTCAGTCCTGCTCTCTGGATGCTTTTAGCAACACCTGCAGGCCCTGATGCACAGACTAGTTTTAATAATGTAATCCCATTTGGAGGGTAATGAACAGGTCTGCTTTCTAGGGAATAGTATTTCTGTATGAAAATTTCCTTTCAATTCATTTCAGAAAATCTGTCTCTGATACAGCCTGAGTGCATGCAAGGGAACAGCAAGATGCCTCACACCAGAGACTCTTCATCTCTGACTCACACCACTTGCTATGAAACTCCAGCACTATCAGATCTCCAGCAGCTCCTGTGGCTCCGAGGAGGTTCTGATAATCACGTGGACCAAGTCTGGCCAAATATCTACCTGGGAGATGCGTAAGAACATATGGTCCTATTGTTAAGCTGTTATCAGTCCCTGGGAGGAGAAGATGGTGTGGTACACTGGGGAGCAGCTTTTGGGTCTTCAGGAATGTTTTTGTGATACAGGCTTCCAAAACTGATGATGTAAAGACCTTGAATGTCAAGAAAAACATGACATGCAAAATGGTGACTCACTCACTGCATGTCTGGCTTGGATTTTCATATTCTTTGAGCCACCAGTGATTTGGCAAGGTAAAAATTATTTGTATTCTAGACTAAAGTCTTCAAAGAACCTATGCCAAATTGATATCAATTCTGACATGCATTATATGGCCTGGAAACTGTGCTCTAAGGCAGCAGACAAGAGGCCAGTAGCCCTAGCCCTCAAATAGGGGTAGCAAGATGAAGACCCAGAAGCATGAAGACTCAGATGAATTGTACAATAGTCATATTTTGACATTGCAAATCCAAGCTTTCTTTCAAAGATGATAAAACTGAAAATATCAAACAGGAATTTTCATGCAAATACCTTATTCTTGTGACCAATAATATTTATTGCTATTACCTTCCTACTGGATTACTGCAGATTACCCAGATCATTAGCTCATTTCCCCCAGCTCTTCCTTCTCATAATTATATCAGTTAATGTTCAGAATTTTGTAGAATGCCTACAGTCCTAGTTTATGGTGAACACAATGTATCCACTTCATGTCCAAACCAGGAAAAAGGTGTTGCTGCATTTGTGTGAGTTCTCACTCTTGAGACCAGGCATACTAGCAATGAGAGATTAGGTCTAGAAGTTCCTAAACAAATATTTAAGGAAATTTTGACCACTTCATAGAGTAAGCCATGTTCCCAGGGATTAACTGCTGGGAGGCATTTGCTCAACTGACTGTATCCCACTGGCAAGTCTGTGCTCCTGCTGCTCTCCACATCTCCAGATCACATTTTTCATGCACAAAGCACTATGAGCTTCTCGAAATTTGCTCCTCTGTAAGCAGGATGCAGTTCCTGCATCCTTCTGTAGTGGGAGCAGGCAGTAACTTTAAACCGTGCTATTTTTGCAGAATGTCAGGAGCGTTGCCAATGTGCCCTTCATGTCTTTCAACAGGTGGGCTGCTAGGAGCAAAAGTATACTTCAAGGCCTCAACATTACTCATATCCTTAATGCAGCAGATGGACCGTATAGCATCAACACGGGAGCCAAATATTATGCTGATCTGCAAATAGAGTACTATGGAGTAGAAGCATTTGATGATCCTTCCTTCGATTTAAGTATCTTCTTCTATGATGCTGCCAATTTCATAGGCAAAGCCTTAAACTCCTCAGGAGGTAAGAGAGAAGCAAAGATAAGCTTTGGGAGGAAATTTCAACACAAGCCAAATGACTTTTCATTGCAGTAACAGGCACCTACAGAGCTCAGAATCAGCGTATGGTTCAAGGCAGCACATGCAGAACCACTGAGCAGAGGATGGAGAAGGGTACCTATGCCATGTGCTGCAGGGAAGGTGGCTGTGCCAGGTCCCCAGGAGTTGTGGAAGATTGGCTGCCCTCAGCTCAGCGTGGTGGAAAGAAGGACAAGCTCTGGGACCAGAGCGTAGAGGGAAGGGCAGAGGTTATGGCACTGCAGATGCTGCCCCATGGGCCCATCCTGTAGGAATCAGCAGGATCTGTGTGCTTCCACACGTCCCCCCCATCCCTCACACACTGACAGGGGCTCCAGCTGGGGATCCTGCCCTGCACGCTGCTCCTGCTCCCCGTGGGAGCAGCGGCGCTTCAGTGCTGGCTCGAATGCTTCACACGCTCAAGTACTTCACAGAATTGGAGCGTTATTCAGCCTGTCTATTAAGCTAGAGAAGCAGCAGAAGTTAATGAACTAAGTCAAAAACTACGAACCTGACCTGCAGCCTGCTGAATTTTTGTCAGCAGAGTTTGGATTATGGCCTAGTTATCATAATTTCCATTTGTTCCAGAGTTTGCTCTGACTCTGACTGGCTGCAGGATCTGCTGCTTTCACTGGAGTGCTTTATTAAATCCTCAGTTATAGCTCACACTGGGCTGCTGAGATACAGTAAATTACAACTCCATTTTTTACAGGCAGACTATCCCACAGAGTTTGTGGGACTTGCCAGTGATCACAGTCAGGGCTGGGCCAAATTTCTCTGCCAAAACTTGTTTTTTTTCTACAGAAAACTATACTAACAAGTTTAGTCACAGAAAGCTTCTCCTTCCACAGAAAAAATTCAACTATTTCAATGTTAGGCCTAAATTAGATGCAGGAGGTCGATATGAAATACCAACTTGCCTGAGAGGTGATTTTCCTGAAAGCATGAAGATCCACTAATTGTCACCATTGCTTTCTTAACTATTTATTTTTTCTCCTCCCTTTATCTTTTCCACTTTAGAAATGCTCAAACACCCTCACCTTGCTGTGCCTTTTTGTTTGTGCAGGTAAGGTTTTTGTTCATTGTGCCATGGGAGTGAGCCGCTCAGCAACTTTAGTGCTCGCCTTTTTAATGATCCATGAAAACATGACACTTGTGGATGCTCTGAAGACAGTGAGTGCTCACAGAAACATCTGCCCGAATTCGGGGTTCCTCAGCCAGCTCCGGGACTTGGACATGAAACTGAATGAAGAGAGGAAAAGAACCAGAGCATGTGCTACCAAAGGCCTGTAAGACAGCATTGCTGAAAAAAAGAGGACAAAACCTTGTTTGAGTTGCCTGTGTCTCTTATAGATGAACCACATTTATAAATTTAAGACACAAGTTTGTGAGACACCAGGATGCATGTTATTAATAAAAATAGATTTTGCTTGATCCTTCCATTTTGCAAAGCCTTCCTAGATTCACATTTATGATTGGTTGTATACTCTATCCTTCACTCTCCACCTTAAAACACTGCTGTCTGCTAGTTTAAAAGGAAAAAAAAAAGGAAAAAAAAAAAAAAAAAGAAAGAAAAAAGAGAAAGAGATCAAGTTCCACTTCAGAAATAGCTGTGTTTCAGCAACTAGTGAAGCTCATATCACTTTATGAAGTGTTAGGCTATTTGAGGTGAAAGATGCCATATTATTTATGCTACAGTAATGCTTAGAAGTTTTCTTATGAGTCCACCCCCCATCCCTTCTCTCCCTGTATCTCAGAGGGTTTGTATTTTGAGACTTGAATCTGGCACTGGTTAGTTTTTGCTTTTACAATTGGTGGAGCTCCTGAGTTGGGGTAAAAGGCTGATTAAAGGCAGGGCAGCTAGAAAACAATATAAGCCACTCTAAGAAATCATTCCAGGTATCTCTACAGGCTTTTCCTTTTGGCTGTTCACCAGAGCTTTTTTCCTCCATGAAAATACATTTCCTTGAGAGGGCATTCAAATATTGCTCATCTTCCATACTAAAAACCATCCAGGAAATGCTGCGGAAAATGCTTCTAAAGAAGAAGGTAGGTTCCCAGCTAAGGCTGGTGCTGGAAAATATTTGACAAAGTTCAATGTATCCCAAATTTGCATGGCAGTTCAAAATTACAAAACTTGGGATTTTCTTTCTCAAAAATAAAAGGTTATTAACATTGCAACATCATATTCTGTGGCATTTGCTTTTGTGAGGTGGACTGAAGTGAAAACTGAAGACGCACAGGAATGGCAAGGGAGGTGTTGACAGGCATCAGGCTTTCATCTTTGTGTCTCTGGGCCACCATAAGAGCGCTCAATAGCTACTGTCATCTGATGGATCAGCGCTGCCTGGAAACTGTGTGAAGCACATCTGGCTTTTGGTTCCCAGCGGACAAGCATTTGCAGCACAAAGCCAGCTCCAAAGCCAGCTGGGGATGGCAGTACCAAACTCAGGAATGCAGAGGCATGAATACTACCCACTATGTGAACTGGCTACTCAAAAACAGCACAGCAACAAGGGAAAACATTCCTTGCCATTTCCAGTATTGTCTACAAGGTTAATTTCTGCCTTCTGGACAGACAACTCAGCAGCTTTTACAATCTCTTAGGTGATACCTAAGAGTGCTCTGTGGGCCAGATTATAGGAATCAGAGCACAAAGCAGAGTATTTGGCACTGAGGACCTAACCATCATACCAAGGATGTCTCAAGGGGTTTTATCTGGATTAACCTTGTAGACTGGACATCCCTGGGCAGCAGTAGAGCAGTACTGGAACACTTCTTTGCTTTAGTTGCCTGCGTAAGGAAACCTCCTCATGAGCTCTAGGGCTGCTCTGCAAAGGCAACAAAATCTCAGCAAGTAGAAATAGCCAAATTAAAAGTATGCTTCAGACCCAAAAATTTAATATGCATGTTTCTGTCACCAATTAAATCTAACAAAGCGGTTCAAACTTACAGAACAAGGCTGGGAAACCTCCCCCCCCCCACCCCCCC
>VWYP01010361.1:409439-477622 GCA_013400435.1 Pycnonotus jocosus
GCCTGAGCACCGGCCTCCCCCACAGCACAGCCCCGCAGCCGCCTCAGCCCGGCTGCCGCAGGTCCAAAGAGGGTAGGGAAGGATGGGTTATAATTAACAGAATTAAAAATAGGCTTTGAATAAACTGAGCACCCGGAGAGGTTAGAAATTTGCTGTGCAGCTGACACGTTAGGAGGAAAGTGAGTGGTATTATTCAAACAAAGGTAATCCAAGACACCGCAGCGCGGGAGCTTCGACTACCAGGCAAGTACCTTTAAGCTTGTTTACAAAGCAACCCCGGTGCGGTCAGCACCTGCCCCGAGCAGTGTCACCCCCAGAGCCTGCCCCGCCAGCAGCCAGCCCCGGCAGCGCCAGGCCAGAGCAGCGCCTGGGCCCCTGGGCTCGGGAACTCCAAGATTTGTGAAATTCCAGTTTGCTTTCCAGCTGGACTTACAGGCTGAGGATCTCTCTCTGAAAAAAAGATGCTTAACGAAACAAACCCATTTTATTTAAATACCAATCTGGCTTGTATTTAAATTTCTTACGGATCTATCTTTAAGGTAATAGCCCTGAAACACTGGATATGGGTTTCCTTCCTCTCAGCTGATGTTCACAAGTTGATCCTGGGAAAGGAGAGACTGTCCAGTCAGTTACACTGGAGAAAATGTGAAACAGACTATGAATAAAATGCTGTTCAGTTCAAAAACAAAACCTGGGAGAAACAAAATGAAAGAGTAAGAAGCTTGGGGGAGGGGTGTTGGGGGGGTGGGGTGTTGTGTTCTTTTTTTTTTTAATACTAACTCTTTATAGTGTGGGGCATTTATGGATTATTTATAACTAGGATCAAATTTTCAGACAGAAATGGGATTTTTAATATCAGCAGTCTTCCTCAGAAAATTTTTATTGAGGAAATATGCTTGCATGGCTGCGGAAGCCATCGTGATGATTGGAGTAAAAGAGTACAGAAGGAGAAGACTGGGTTAAATTAATTCCTGCTAAATACCTACCAGCAGACTTGCTGTCTGTATGAGGAGCTGGAGACAGAATTGTACCAGGGTAAAAAGGATAGTGTGTCTATTTATAGAGCTGCCTTCAACACCATAGGAATTCAAAGGAAAACTCCAACTCAGCACACAGTCTTCTCATCATCTTCTTCTGTCAAGATTAAATGGGGCCTGAGATCATTTCCCCTACAAATCCTTTCTAGGAAGGATCTGTTCCTTTTTAGCAACAAGGAACTACCATGGTACAAATCACTCCAGAGGCCGAGTCCTCCTCACCCAGCTCGATGTCACCACTTTCCTTTTGGTAGGCAGAGGAAGAGGAGAAAGAGACCCTTACAAGCCTCAGCACTTCAGCAGGAAAGACCAAAAACATTTCACCTGCCATGCATCCTTGCTCCCCATACTGCCCCCTGCCCTTCTGACACCAGGTGCTCTGGGGCACTTGCAAACACAAGGGTGAGGGGAGCTCCAGCACATTCCCAGTGCCAGGCAGCAAAGGGAGGAGTAGGAACATGGTACTGGCACACGGTCATGGTCATTCATGGTGTCACTTGAGATGAGGCCCTTACCCTGTGTGCCCCTTTTGCCACCGCAGAACCATCCATCTCTGGGAAGGAATGGGCTCCAGTAGGTGTGTGGGGCACCTCTTTATCAGTAGAAATTATCTCTGATGTTGAGAGTACAAATGAAAGCAGCTCTGGAAAGGGTATTAGCAGAAAACCTGACTGCCACTCTAAAAGAAAGGTACGCCTGGAGTTCCTTAGCTCCACTCTTCTTTTAGCATCATGGTGCCTCAGATCTTTCCTTCTCATCTTCCACCTTCCAGTTTCTTTTTAATAAGAGCTGCTTTTTCATTCTTCACAAAGCCCTACCTACTCTGTCTCAATGCTCCTCTTTTGTAATTCTGTTACCAAGCTGTCTGCTAGGTAGGGAGCAGAAGGTGCAGGACTTGGTGCTGCCTTTGAGGTACAGGTAATTATTATGTGCATCTGTTATTGTGGTTGCTGCCTCAACAGGTGGAAAACATGCTGTTCTCTGATAGATTTGCAGCACTCCATGCTCCTGCCTTGTCTTTTCTCTAAAGCCAGTCATGTGGTGTTCAGAAAATAATAAACACAGCTTCACTGCTGCCACAAAAACCCCTGGTAAATATATTTTTATGGGAATGAAGTATTAAAGGATTTGAACACTTACTCACTGAAAGCAAAATATGAGCAGTAAGGTTGGGTAAAGATTCAAAGGCTGGTTTGCTTCCTTTCCCTGGGGCACATCCAGGCTGCACTGTTTGCACTTCAGAGATGGATAGTGGGGAATTACTTAACCCAAAATGATGGAAACAATTCAGACTATAATAATATAGCATGAGAGTTTCTCATATTACATCTATTCCCCATACTGCTGACTATACTCTGCCTTCAGATTCACGTGCACAACTCTCATTGGAATCTGGGGGAACTGTGTTTGGAGCCAAAATGCATTTCATTATCTCTCTGAAGTCTTTCTGCAGCTTAGTGGCTAAATTCTGAGCTCAAGTACTGGGAACAAAGCTTGTCTATACATTTCCCAGTGTCTGTCTCTGTGAGATTCCCATCTGTTGTGTTTTATTTTGAATTTCATCTTCCTACTTTCCTAAAAACACAAAGCAGAAACACACATTTCCTCTGCCCTGGAGTGCAAGAGTCACCTAATTTCCCAGCAGGTTCTCTCAACAACATGCAGCGGATCCAAGTTTGTCTAAAAATGCTACAAGCCCTTTGTGGAGAAGAAAGGGAGGAGTCCAGAAATGTGGGCCAAGTTTCTGAGTATTGTGAAAACCCCCTGCCCTCCAAAGGGACTCAATTTCCTGTTTCCTCTCTCCCAAAAATGTCACCTGGGTTTGGGTTTTGTTGAGAGGCATATACATTGCTCAAGTCCAGGCTCTAAGTCTTTGGTTTGTGCTTCCTGCTGACACTGCAGAGACTACAAGAGCCATGAAAGCTCAGTCTGACTTTGGGGCCTCACATTTGCCATAGCAGGGCAAATTAAATGGAGAGGCATGTTAAGTGAGTTGAGAGATTGGTGTTGACCAACAAATCTTCATTAAGTTCCCACACCAAGCTGTGCTGCACCTCTAATGAAACTGATCATTGTTTCTCCTTCTATGTTTCAACTATTTCGCTACCAAGTTTGAGAGAAATTCAGACTTGCTTGAGGTTTAATTAGAAATAGAACACAATATTAATCCATCTTGCTCCATACATGCACCCAGTTTGGAGCCGTTGGTGCATCTTTCAAATAGGCCAAGTTTCACTCTGTTCCCCACCTGTTACTTACTGCCTTGGTTTTTGCTAGTTCTTTTATTTACTGCCAGTGACTCATGGAGACTCTGTTCACTGGTTTATGGTGACTTTCTGGATCACTGGTTTACATCATCATTATTGCTTTGCATCACCAGGTGTTTCAGCTCAAGAGTTGCCAGCATGAACCCCAAGAGTTCATATGACCTGCACCTCCCAAAAGCTAAGCCTGTGCCCAGAATAACAAACTTTCACAGGATTAGAGCTAAGTCCTGTTCTGATGATATTTGTGACTGAAGGGAGGCTGCCACAACTGGGGCCTCTGAGAGCCTTCCCTGTAGACCATTAGAGATATTATGGCTCCATAGGTGTAACTCAGGTGCCAAGTTACTCTGCTGTATGGGATTTAAAAACACTCTGTCCAGTTTAGGACAGAGAGGTTTAAGAGAAAAGTACAAAGTAAACATGAGGAAGTACTCAGCAGTACTGAGAATGACACAGCCTAAGCAGAGCAAGATCGTCTGCTCCAGACTGTCTTTGCCATGAGGGAAGAAACAATTACTGTCTCTTTTCAGTGTAATGTAAGGAACAAAATGTACATGCAAATACAGCATAAATGGGGAAATTAGCCTTCAGTACTGTTCTTTGACAGATACCATTTATGGTGGCCAAACTACTTGTTGGCTGTGGAACTTGGCCATACCCTGTACCATGTTGTCCTCAGAGTCAGGTAACACTCAAAAAAAATTAGATGGCCCTCAACCTTTTCCATATAGAAAAGAACACATCAGTTATTTGAGTTTCTGCAGTAGCACCCCAGCACACAAACTTATGGGTTCCCAGCACTGGGGCACTGCAGCCTTCCCTTCAAAAAGGTTCCTGTTGTGTCCCAGGTTGCACTGAAGAGTGCAAACACAACAGCTGCCTTCTAATGGGATTTAATTTTTTTTTTTTTTAATTAGAAGTTACCTGTTTTCTATGCTATAGAAGTAAATATGTTCTGTTTTTGTAGCAGGTGATTTATGACATTTGGGGGCACATATTTTTAACTGCTAGCTTGTTCTAGGAAAATGGTAAACGTTAGCCTGGAGGACAAATGATCAGAAATACCTATAATCCCAGGAGCTAACACAATTGCTGGGAAATTCTAGATCTCACATCAGCTCTGCTACAGAATATGATGAATTCCTATTTTTTTCCCCCTCTACAGACATAGTAGCAAGATTTTACAATGAGAAGAAAGCAATTTGCTTAGCTGACTTGGGATTTCATCTCCTTCATTTGCATCTCTTAGACTATACACATATCAGCAAGCAAGCCTCAGCTGTGCTCAGTCTCACTCTGACCTCTGCACTAACTTGATTTACTGGTTTTAGTTCTCAAATAGTGTATTACGTTATAACTCAAAGGATCTGATTAGAACTAGCCGGTATTTTAATGATTTATGAGGGGCATCTGGGACTGCATGGGTAGCATACACATTGTGTCACTGCTGTAGGAGGAATCTGCATTGATCATACCAGCATGCTCCAAGACAAGAGCATGTCAAATCCCTGTAAGCTGGAGTTCACAAACTTGATCTGACAGGTGGCCAAGCTTGCACTGGGACTGACCATAGTTCTCATGGTGGGAATAAAACAAACCAGCTGGATTGCTTCTAGCCATTGCATTATGAGAGGATTTCCATTCCTTTCTGTTGTTCTGTATCTATCTTGCAGTGCTTCAGAAGGTGTTTATCCTTCCCAGTTTTGTAGCCAGAAACCTGGGCCACAGGAACTTGAAATCAGCTCTGTCTGTGGTTTATCGTTCTGCCAGGAGACACTGGTGTGAAATACAGGCTACTGGAACTAACCTTCCAGACCTCTCCACATCCTGCCATGGCTATCAAATTGCTACCAAGTCTCAGATCAGAGAGGCTGAGGTGTAAAGAAACAATTAGCACAGTTGGTTTAAAGCCATAATGTCACTGCATTTAATAAAAGATCATACTATTATTTTTTTTAATAACTGTAAAAAATGGACTTTGCAAGCACAGAAAGAAGGGTATCAGGAGCACACTGATAAAAGGGTTTCCTGTCCTTGGTTTGACTTTATGTGTTCTGAATTTTCTTTTGAGCATTGAAGCCATCATCTGCAAAAGCATTCCTAAAATCCTTGTCCCCAACAGCATGGAAGTTCAACCTTGATGGTTACTCACCTCCTATGGTAAGCTGCCTTTTGCTCACTAGTGGTGAGTAAAAGCTTTTGACCCACATTAAACCCAAGGGCAGCTCTTTACTCAGGTCCAGCTATTGCTACCAATGTTTGGCAGCACTCTACCCCTGGGCTGCCTCCCAGCACAGACTTGCAGAGAGATGTACAAAAATCATAAAGCTTCGATTTACCATCTCCACCTGTGTGGTGAGAACAGCGCTGTTCCTCACAGGATCACTCTAATAACATGTATGAAAGGCATTCCAGTGCCCAAGAAACACCAGGGAATCTTGGCTGCCTGCCTCCTGCTGTTTCCAATCTTACTTCCTGGCAGGTTACTCAACCCTCCTGCTATGCCAGTGGAGGGGATAAGTGTCTGCTGTCTCCTCTAAGTTGGGTAGCACAGAGCTGTCTTTGTGGTGCTGGTAGAGACCACAGGACGAGAACAAAGAGCAGTGAAACTTCTAATGCCCTCAAACAGAAGAGACACAAGAAAAAGAAAAAAAAAGGCAGCAATATATTGTTTTTAAGATAGAAGAACATACCAGAGCTAGTCACAGGGGAGAAGGGCTTTGCATTGTGCCATCCTTTTGGTTAGATCCTTGGGGCAGAAACCATTTGTAATGGGATTCTTTGAATTCTGAAGCCTGATGTTTTCAGTTCTGGGCTGGACAACACTGCTGTATTAGTTATTGTTAACAGCAGCCTCATTCACCTTCAGATGTGGGCTGCTAAACTCTCTTGGGCCACAGGATGCTGACCTAAGGGACTGCATTCCAACTGGGTTTTTGTGCAAGGCTCAGCACAGGAAATCCTTGGCCTCTAAACCTTGCCAAAGCAAGAAATAAACATGACTTCAAGTCATTTAGAAGGTGACCTGGGAAAATTAGATGAGGCTAGATTAAGAGTATGCAATGTGGAGTAAATCTGAAGAGTAAAACCATGGCTGAGAGACTGGAAGCAACACTCAAGTGGCACTTTGTCCTTCTTTGAGCAAGCTGGATGCAGCACGCCCGGCAACCCACCTGGCTTTCTAATGTTGTGTTCAGTTGGACCTGTGCTATCCAAATCAACACCCCTTACGTAGCAGACTGTATATGAAAGAGTGGAGGACTTGGGTTGTGTGATAGTTGCAGTTTCAGCCCAAACAGCCATGGAGATGGAGCAGAGGATGTGCTTGTAGCTTGTCCTACAGCATGAACAGGCTCTGTCTCCCACACAGTGACAGTGTGAGGCTGAAGTGCATCACAAAGGTGAGCCTCCAGGCCACCAGGTCTGCGTCAGAGAACAGATTCAGCACATTTCAGGCCATCAGTGAATAAATCCAAGCTTGTACCTCTCCCCAGGGTCATGCTGTACTAACATCATCCAGTACTGAGAGCAAAACATGCTTCCTGCAACTGCAGGCTGCAAATATTGGTAAAGAATTGCTAAAAGCCGTGAAAAAGCAGCTAGGATTTATGTTGTTCAGGGAGGGTGAGGGCTTTGGAGTAGTTGTACCAAAAAACCAGTGTCAGCCAGACAACCCAGCTGGTTCCGACTGGCAGCTCAAAGAGAAAATCAAAGTGGAACATGTTGCTCCTGATTTAGAGCAACCTGCATCAACTTGCCAGCCTGTCTTTCAGAAATGTTTCATCCTTCAACTTTTCAGCAAGCTTCTGAGGGTGCTTCTAGGAGGAAAAAGGGAGTTTACCAATTCAGAAAATACCAGTTTTCACCCCCAATATGTTATTGCTGGAGGCAAGAGAAATACTGTGATGTAACAATTCTTGAGCCCAGAAGAGCCAGCCTTAACACAGAACAACTAAATTTTAGGTAAGCTTGTCTTCAAGTGCAAGCACAGTAATATCAAGAGTGTTTCATAGCATGTCTAAGAACTGTTTAGTGCTATTATGCTATAGATTGGGATTTTTGTTTTCTCAAGAAGTAGTGAAACATGTCAGTACTGAATGGAGCAAGGAGTTAGAGACTGTCAAACTGACAGTGAACTCTGATGGTTAAAATCTATTGCAGGAGAGGACACCAGCATAATATTTGATGTAGGAGCAGTAGTCTGGCCAGGAGCTAGAGAGTCTGTCAAATGTGGGTGTGGTGCTGCAGCCATGAATAACATGGAGATGTGGTAGATGCATTTTGGACCAGCTACTGTCTTTGGGTCATACGAAGTGTATCTGCTGGTCTGCCAGATCAGGTTGGGTTAATGGGTGTAAGGATGCACTTGGCAGCTGAGAGCAGAGGCCCTGGTGGGCTCCAGAGGGCCGAGTTCTGCAGCTGAACTGTGCTCACAGCCAAAAGCCACATCCTTGCTGGGCCTAGGGCTGGAAGGGAACCGACTTGGCTTTATTTGCTTGCCAAGAGCCAAGTTCAGGTCCTTAGAGCTCTGCTCTGCTCTTGCTCCAGCTGATGACTTCATGAACACCTAGTGCTGGGAGGAACACAGCTCCCTGTACAGCCTTAAACTCTCTGTTTCCCTGCATATGCAATGACATCATTGCCACCTGAGGGCCCAAACTCTGGTCTTGGCAAGTGAAAGCCTTTTGGGTCACCTTACATTGGGGTTCTTGCTCTAGATGCGTATTTATGTAATGATTGCTGAATGGCTATAATTAAATGACTGTAAAGCACTACCTAAAATGCACCAGTAATAAATTCTTAATAGCTGATGCTATAACAAGCAGTTACACAAAAAAATATATCGTAACATGCAGATTGTTAACAGCATCTGGGCCTGTTTAATGCTCAGCTTTAAATAGTTACAATGCACGCTATTAAAAGGGCGTGTAAAATTTGTAACTAGTAAAGAAAAAGTCTAATTCAGAAACAAAATATACCCAAGCTTCAGTGGTGAAGAAGCCACAGAAGAGCTCAGGGTCAATAATCTACCTCTTATCTCTGCAAACTTTGTGGTGGTGCTACCTATCAGCCATGGTTTTTGTAAAGCATATTCCACGTGCATTCCTCTGCCTGGCACAGATTCTGTCCATGACTCATAAACATGGTTAGGATCCCACTTATATTACAAATATGTGGCTAGGTAAAGCAACCCATGGTTTTGTATATTGTGAGGAAAGGATGGGTCAGGGAAATTAATTTTCCTGCTCCTATTTTTCACTTCTCTTATCCACTCAATGCTGCTGTGTGGGCAATAACTCTACGGGGTAGGTTTCCCATGGCTAAAGAGTAAAATAAACATACGTTCAAGACCCAGAAGAGTTAGCAAAATCAGCAGGTGGCCAAGTTTTGCATACTGGGTACAACATTGCTGCACACCAAAGGATGGCTGAGTGTGTCTAGCCACTGTCAGGAGCTGCACACATGGTTGGTAAATACAAATGTACTAATCAGCTGATGACAAGAGACTATTTTATACTACAGTCACAGAAAAAAACTCAGAGGCCACCCTGCCTTGGGGCCTGCATGCTAATGTACATCCTGAAACAGTCAAGACCATTAGGTTTGAGAACTGCAGCCTGGCCCACCAACTTGCTATGAAAAAATTAGACATTTTTGAGGCTTCTGAGGCCTGGAAATCCATAACATCAGTGGAAACTGTGGTAAATTCAGTGTATTTGAGAACCAGGATAGGTTGATTCATTTCTTCCTTACATTTGAGTAGTGCTTTGTATCAAAAATGTAGCTGCTGATTTCCTGGATGGCACACAGAGAAAATTTTGGACAGCTGGAAAGCATCACAATTCCTCTAAAGTTAGGACAGAAAATGTTCACCAGTACAATACCAAGAGGAAAAAAAAATCAAATGTTTTTGCCGTGTGCTGCTCAAAGCTGTCCAGTACAGAGATTTAGTCTGCTCCTCAAAGCAGGCCTTGTGTGACCTGTGGAGAGCAAGTCCACCTAATGAATTTTGCCCAGTCCCACCAAGTGGGTGCCCTGCCCTAAATGCATAGCTGGGTTACACTTGTGGGTCTGGAAGCCTCCACTAAATTTGGGAGTGCTGTTCAGATTACATCCTCCAGCTGCTGAAGAGATTTTCTTACAAACAGTTGGCTACTCAAATACCTTGTGCCTCCCTAGACACTGCCTCTGTCTCCGTTTTCAAGTCCAGCCAGCCCTACCTCAGTCATTGCTGTGTTTGATTCATACCATCTATATCTCGTAGTGCTCCTAGCAATTGATAAATTATGACTCCAGTGAGACTATTGGGTTAAACGCTAAGGAAGAAAGAATGATGACAGTAATACTTGTCATTTGTGTGGAGATGTAGCAACACAAAGCCCTCTCTCCAACATATGTTATCTTGGAGGAACCTTTCCAGGGGATAGGCTTTCTGAGAATTGTTTATGGCTTTTGAATACATGATAGGCATGAACTTGACACGACCTACTTGGCCAAGCCCTGAGCTTCAGCCTAGTCTTTTACCACCACAAATCAGTCTATTTGAAGTATAGCCAGGATGGCAAGGGATGGCAAGGTTATAGCACAGAGCAGCTTGAGAAAGCACAAGGATGGAGGCTACTTTCTTCTCAGGATTTAAAGACTCAGAAATATCTTTACTAATGTCATAAGAAAATAGCTAAGTTCTACCCATACAGAAAAGCCAATATAGGCCCTGGGGTAATTAAAATATTAGACACTTGATTGAAATGAGCCCATTGACGTTCTTATAGTATACACAGATCCCTCCTTTATTTTGGCATTGGAAAATGCAAGTTAAAGCAGAGGTTTCTACTAAATATCCTGGACACAAGAGTTTTTTCCTCCTGACTTACCACAGCATCATGCTGCAGGATTTTCTGCTGCTTCATCTCAGCCTTCATACCATCCTCTCAAGCTGATCTCTCATCAAGCTAACGCCAAGTTTTCAAATTACACTGACTTTTCATTTTGTTGTTTAATTAAGTATTGTGGAATTTGAGAAGTTGGATAAGAGGTGGCATATGTTTCCAAGGACTGAGGCACCTCTAAAAAAACCTAAAGTCTCTAAATGTGCTCTCCCCAGCATGGCACTGAATAGCCCCAATTACATTACAGATACAGCTGTAGTCCCTGAATTAACTGAAACTCAACCAAAGCATCCACAGTATATGCAGTCTGTAGGGGCAGATGGGAATCCTAAACAATCATGAAGGAGATATTATCTGGGACCTCTCACAGGATCACTTTCCTTTCTTCCTGGAGTAGCTGATACATAAGGAACCATTGACCTGGCTGCTCTCATCACCCAACTGCAGCAAAGCCACCAACACACATCAGTCCAGGGAGGTGGCTACAGATGCAGGCAGGAATGGCAGCACAAACTGTGTCATACTCTGGGTCACTCTGCATCATCAGAATGACCTGCTTGCAATAGGCCTCTGATTGCTATCCTCCTGCTAGTTGTAATTAAGGAAATTCTATTGCATAGTGCAGATACAATTACAGTTGCAGTACTGGCCAATTCAAAATTAATATAAATATAATGGCAAAATTTCTCCTATGTAGTTGAATAATTACCATAATACAACTTCAGTGGAGCAAAGATCAGGAATGTTTCATGTCATGATCATTCAGAAACCAGCATTTTAAAATTGTATTGCTCGTTCATATAACACACATCTCAGAAACAGATCCACTACAAAAAGTCAGTATAGAGGAATTGAGCTGAGAATCGTTAAAACCATATTTTTTAAAAATGAACAGCCATCACATTATTACCTATAATAACTTTCCTTCCACAGTAATTTTTAATCTATCCATGTTCCTTATAAAACTTTACACAAAATTTTAATCATAGCATTGTTTTCCTTAAACATGTGCATTTCAGTAACAACACTTGCAAGCATAAATCTAGTGAGTTAAGATGTTAGACTGATGCCAGAACTGAGTAGTCATTATTCAGAAAAAAAAACTATCTTGTTTTTCTGTCTGTAAATTTTCTATGGAGAGCTATTCTTTTTTCAGTGCATTCTTTATTCAATGTATTAGTTGAATAGTCCTACTGAGGCTTCTCTGCTTTTGAATCATTTTCAGCCTGTTAGTTGCAGTTATTTCACATTTGAAATCTGAACTCTAGTCCTTCCTTTTTATTGGATGTAGGGTTTACACAAATTGATGCTATTCTCCAAATAAAAAAGTGACCAGAATGAAGGTAAGTTTTGTACACACCATCAGCCATTCACATCTGCGTTTCAACAGGACTAAATTCCTTACCTGTAACACAATATCCATGTGAGCATAAGCTGAAAGTCATCTGAGGATAATTCTGAAGAAGTCCCTTTATTTTATAAAGACTGTTATTCCACAGGTTTAAATATCCATGTAGCACACAGTACCTCCTTTTGCCCAGCCTATGCAGTTATGTTCCCTTCTAGAAACAATTCTAACAAAACAAAGCAAAACAGTCTTTGAAGGAGCAGTTTTCCTTAAGTGCACTATGTCACCTGCCCAGCTCCTGTGAGGCTTAGGACAGCAAGGCTGACTACCGCCTTCAGTCCTCTGAGGTAGTAGGAAAATTAAAGTATTTATAAAGTGGAGAGGGCAAGAGAAAAGGATAAGAGGCAGTACTGAATAAGAAAAAACCAAAACAGTTTAAAGCAACTTTACAGGGAGTGAGAAGTGCCCTAGAGTGGTCATTGGCCACACTGCAAGGGATTAGGTACATCAAAAAAGGGGAACATTTGCTGCAGAAATTATGAATTGAGAAGGATTGAAGGAGGTTGTTATTCTTGAACATACTTAGTGAACTGGGAGATGGCCCTCTGGTAAGGGCACAGGAAATCCAAGTCCCGTTTCTGGTGCAGATCTCCTGTGTGGAATCAAAGAAGTGTCCAAGATCACCAGAAGGAGCCAGGCAGAGCTGGCACAGCACTGGGGTGGCCAGTGTCAAAGCAGTGATCAAAATCAGTGAGAAATGCCTGTTCCTGTAGGGAATTCCTCCATGCCTCCTCTTGCATAAAGCCATCCAAAATGGGCAAGAACATCTGCTTTTGTTTTCACAGTAAAAGCTGACACTGGAGGAGATATGCACATTTGGGAGGGGAGCACATTCCACAGTAGAGCACTTTGTAATGCTCTTGTAACAATAGAGCACCACTCTGGGAACATCAGTTGGTGAAAACTTACTGTATCCAAGAGGCCAGAGCCATGGAGGTGGCAGGAGAAAGTGTACTGACATGTCAGAGGACTCCTCTTGGCAACACGGCAGCAAGGCAGATCCCTCCACGTGCATGGCAGAAGAGTGACTTGTAGGGACCATTCTGTGGCCTGACACTTCCCTCCTTCTTTTCTATGGATGTTTCAGGGACTTAATTGCTCCATTTGCACCTTCAGCAAAGCACTGTATTAATATGAAGGTGCAATGACCTCTCACAGCAGGCCAGCCTTCAGATCCTCTTGCTCGGTCTTTGTGCATGTAAAATGAAATTACACCAAAATGTGAACTTATGGCTAGAGAAAATACATGGGTGGGAAACTGGAGAACATTTCACCACAGTTGGTGTTTGAAAATAAACAGCCCTTGAACTTAAATACAACTTGTTTGTTAACAATAGATATGTTCAGCAGAAAGATGAAAGATTTTAGATCTGCTGTCCTGGACTGTTGTACCTCAAACCATCCCTCAAATCATTTATGTAGGAGACATGCTTCAGGCAGTGCCAGAGCAAGACTTTGACTCACTGACTACAACTTCACCCATGTCCTAGACAGGTGCTTCTTTTTTAAGGCTCATAAGTTGACAGACTTCCTACTGTATCTGTAATGCAGATGTTTGCCTCATTTTTAGAGGATACAAAAAAAAAAAAAGTTTAATATTTTCTTGGAACAGAACTCTGGGGAAAATGTAATTTCTATTCCCCTCTTAAAAAATCCACCCAACAGTTCAAATCTACAGCTAACACTGTAGAGGAACCACTATTTCAAATTAAATGTACCAGATGGAAATAGAGTAATTCCAGAGATAAAGAGATGCTTTAAAAAAGTGTTTCTCCTTATAACTGAAGTACTTACTTCAAGATTAGAAATGGCAGAGTTCTTGGAGGGAGCACAGAGGAGAGGAATGCAAATTAAAACAACTTACGAAAAAAATTAGTCAATACTCATATAAATAATAGCTGGAATCACTGTAACTCATCCAGATTTTTCTAACATGAAGATTTGTCATGAGGACAACCAGTATGGCCAGTAAATACCATTGGAAAGAACCAAACTAGTCCTTACAGAGTTTTCCCCATTGAAGTTAACAATTAATAGCTAACCAGTAAATAAGATTTTGCATGACTGATTCTATTCAGTCTAGATCAGTTTGTTGAACAAATCAGAAGACAAATCAGATTAAGTATATATAAGGAAGGCCCAGTTACCTGGTTAAAGGAAAACCTTAGCATACTATGTTAATACTTTGTTACTACGCTCTTTGAGTAGATATATTTACACAAGACATTTTCCATAGCATTACCTCTTTCCATGTGAAAGTAGAAGTCTTGTGCTGGCATATCAAGGGCTGGGCTTTTTCACTGTGCTAATAGTAGCATCTAGAATTCCAGACAGAAGTAGGAACTTCCCCATTTCCTATGAAGAAAATAATCTTTAAAAATATAACGAAGTTTTAATCAACTTTTCAACAAGGAGAGGGGAAGAAAGGAGCCTATCAGAAATACCTCTGACTGGTGGTGAATGTCTGCTCTCCCCTTTCAGGATGGCCTGGGACTCCTTGTGCAGCCAGGACTTACGGCGGCCCAGGATAAGAAGTGCCTCAAGCTGCTTGCCCGGCAGCGGGAGCAGCGCTGGGACACCATCCCTGGAGGAGCTGCGGCGCCTGCTCTGCACACGCACACACCCCACAGAGCACGTGGATGAAGTCTGGCCTAACCTTTATGTGGGAGACCTGTAAGAGACAGGAAGGGCTGAAGGTTATTGCAACTCTTCCCCCAGATCTTCCACTCTTTATTTAAAAGAGAGCTAGGCACTAATTTGGGGACCTCTCAAAACAGGTGTAAGTGTTGAACAAGATTGAACTCTGCATAGAGAAAATGCATTCTAACTGACTAGAAAGAATATCCCCTGCCTCCTGATTTCTCCTCCTGCATTAGTGCAGGAGTCACACACTGCAACAGCCCACTGGAACTGTGGCATTGGTACTTCAGGCAGTCATGCCAAAGCTGGGTAAAAAGGATCAAGCTCATTTTCTCCTCACTTTGCCAGATGGCATCAGTCATCTGAACTGATGAATACTCAGCAGAGGTGACTTGGTGAGAAAGTCCTTAAAACCAGAAAACCCTTAGCTTCTGCAGAAATATCTCCACCACTGCCTTTCATCAGTTGAGAACCATTTAAACATATGCTTGGGAAAAAAACTGAAGGAAATCTAAGAGTTACTTTCTTAATGAGTCACTTCTATCTCAAAGCATTTAATGAACACTTTGAACCTGATCAGCCTGTCAAAAAAATAGCCAGTACCACTTCCTGCCGTTGTAACAAACTCGCCATCAGCAGCATGTTCTTCCCTGCATTGCAATGCAGCAGGCATATATAATTCCCATCTTTCTTCCAGGTACGTTGCTCGTGACAAGGCCCAGCTGAGCCGCATGGGCATCTCCCACGTTGTGAATGCTGCTGCCGGGAGATTCCGCATCAACACTGGGCCCAAGTTCTACAATGACTTGCCTGTGGATTACTATGGAGTAGAAGCAGAGGACAACCCAAACTTCGATCTTAGCATTCACTTCTATCCAGTTGCTCAGTACATCAGAGCAGCACTGAATTCCCCAAGAGGTAACGAGACCATCTGTGCGTGTTGCATATCTTCTGTGCAGTAGACAAGCAGGGCAAGTTATCAAATATTTGACATAAACCAACCCACCTGCATGTGGGTAAGAATGGAGATACCCAAACAGAATAGCATCCTACCTGCCTCATGAACTCCTAGTGGTAGTTCTCCTGTTTCCCTGAAACAGGGAAGGATGCACTGAACAGGCTTTAAAAGGGGTTCTCCCCATGCCTAGTGTTATCAGCAAAAGACAAAATAGCAAGCGTCCTTTATTACCTACAGGGACACACTGACTGGGGAGGAGGCAAATTATTTCATCTTTTCACATTAGTGATGGGGTTTAAAATTAAAGACAAGGGAAAGCATCATATTTGAGTAAGAAGATTCAACGATAATGCTACAATCTGTGCAAGTCCTACAAACACAGAATAAGGAAGAACTTGCTAGAAAGCAATTCTATAGAAGAGAGATCAAGCAACACCAGTAGCCAGGAATAATGTCATGCTGTTGCTAGAAAAAGTATAACTTTGAAATAGGAAGACAACCCACAAAATCCTCAGATTGACTAAATACATGCCAGGTACAACACCAGAGGCTTGGGGCCAATGGGAGATAATTACTACTAAGGGCAAGCCTTCACAAAAGCAAGTCATCGCTGTGCCACAAAACTGTACAGATACTACTTAAAAGTAAGTGACTTAAGAGAACAGTTTTAACTCAGCAAACCATTTTGTTTGCATCCTGGTGAGCTTTAATTGCAATCAGGGTCCTAAAGTACTAACTATCCAGCTTAAATGTATGCAGGTTTAGTAGATCTGATCCACACCATACTAGCCAGGAAGGGGAAGCACAGTTAACTGCAAACAGTGTACCTTCATGCTAGGTACCTGTGCTTTTTTTACTCTTTGGAGAGCTTTTTCTATTCTGTTAGAAAATATTTGCCTTTGTGCAACCTAGGGCTGCATTTAGGGAATTTAGATTTTCACCCATTTTTATTACAGCATATGCTAGTTGCAATTGAAGTCATTATTGGCAGTGCTCCAGAGAAAGGTAAGATCCAAAAGCTATTCATGTGTGTGTAAAAGCAAAGTTCCAAATCAATTGGCAAAAGACAGAAAACAGCAGATGAATTGTAGAAGCCACAATAGCAAACAAAACTACTGCTTTGCAAAATACAGGCTGAAATACTAAGTTATGAATGCAGAACAAGTTACAGCTCAAGGCATATTTATCCCTACTCCCATGCTTTTAATATTGCTTTACCGAGCTCCATATGGAAGCAGAGTTCTGGGAATGGAGACAAGGTGAAATTTAATCATACGCTGTCCAGCTGTTGCTGACATTCATCATTTTGAGGAAAATGCAACAGTTTAGAAAATATATAAACAAGATGTTCTGGAAGCATAATTTCCTGAGATACAGAAATTTAGCAGCTAAATACCCATGGCCTGTGCAGGGATGAGACAGGGAAGGGATTGTTACTCACATCATTTAGAAGAAGAAAAAAAGTAGTGTTTATTATAAGCAGTGAAATTGAACAACAGAAAAAAATACCAGGTGACAAGGGGCCTGTCCATATTAAATACAGGATGTAACAAGGTACTGTTGTTTGGTTGAGAAGTCATTTAAGACTGCTACTTAACTGTTATAAGCAAATTCAACGTGTTTTTTTTTTTTCTTTAATGGAAATATATTATCCTTTTTACCTAAGAGTCAAAGTTAAGACTGTATGAGACACAAACATATTTAAAACCAAGAATTGCGTACTCATTAGAATTAGGTAAGAACTGTTATTTCCATAATGCTTGAAAAAAAAATCTGAAGCTTTACACCACAAGTCCAGAAAACAGCATAGACAGTCTTATTCCAGATTTCTGCCTTAGCTGAACAGAATATTTTCTTTGCTGATGTAAGGAGTTTGTTTTTAAGGCAGTTTCTTAAAACTCAGGTGTCAGAGTGAGCAAAAGGAAGCAGAAGGGTGTACACTTACTTGTTCCTACTTGGGAGCTGTTCCTGTCACAGTGGTCAATGGCTGCATCACACCCTGACTTCCTTCATTGTCTTTGTTGCAGAAATTAGAAAACATATGCACTACTATTGCAGCCATGCCACATAAACAGTATTTTATGATTCCTACTTCCTTGTCTGCCTTTCCTTTAGCACAGCCCATTTCTTTGCCCATATAACAGAGCTGTTTGGGAAGGCTCAGACGAGAGTGAGCAGATGCACAATCTGTCCCCTTCCCTACAAGGAAAAACATAGAGTTGGGAAAGGACTGGCCTTCTCCCTCATGCTCAAGCTCAAAGGACAACACCTTGAATATCAATCTTGATACTTTGCATGGCCACCTGTGCAATTTGCATTCCTCTGGAGTGCAGCTAAACCTAAAGTAAATCAGCAGGGTTTTGTAAAGTCTAACAGAAGGAGGAAGGAAAGAGAACTTGATGAAAGCATGTCACGAAAACTATTAAACTAACATTGTGCTGAGAGAAAGATTCCCAAGTAGAGAGCTTTGCCTTTTATTGACCTCTGAACATGTTTAAAACAGACAGGTTAAAATCACCCATTCAAATCTTGAAATGGCAGACTCTCTCAAAGTCATTTCCCTTCTTCCCCTTCAAATGGAGCAAGTGAAAAGCTAGGCTCCCTCTCCTGACACCTCCTTGTTGGTGGGAGTTATGAAAGCTGCTTGGCTTTGGAGAAAAGGGTCCTCTTGCTTGACTCCACCGTAGGCACATTACATACATCATTCTGACCTCCCACTCTGCAGCAGATGACAGCTCTTACCTGCTCTGACTTGCCACTATTTAAAGCTCTCTGTAGGCTTCTTGCTATTTTCAGCTGTGACAAAATAGATACTGGATTAATCAAGAAATAGGCAGTGGATTGTGCACCTGGCTAAAACCTAACAGGAGATGAGAAAATCGTGGAACAAGCCCCTAGGGCCCATTAGCCCAGCTGAGCTTTCCTGCTGAGCAGAATACTTCTGCTGGATCCAGTGGAATGAGGGAGTGAGGGCAGCTGGGACACTGACTATGGGTGACAGATCTGGAGCCTCATCTTAAGCCAAATTGAATCCATCCTGCAAGAAAGCAAGGGCTAGTTTAGGACATTTAGCTCATTTAATGATGATTAGCAAAAGGACAATAAGTTATTATGTGTTTTAATGACTGATCTTGTTCAACAACATTGAATTTCCCAACTTGAATCTGGCCAACAAAGTTGAATGTGCAAACTTTATCCCTAGTGCAAACCCTTTGATGTTAGTAGAGTTACAGCAGGCATGAGCTGGATAGAATATCCATAATCCGCTGTTAAAAACCAAGTGTTATTGTTCTGCACAAATCCCAGACAGATGACAGTTATTGTCTGCCTCTGCAAAAAGTAGCTCGAGATATGTGGTGCAAAATTTCAAATAAGGATTGCAAGATTTAATAATGCCAGAAGCTAAGTGCCCCTACTTCTCCTCAGTTAATCCCATTATTCCTAAGAGATCCTGTTTCGTGCTCAGAGAGAAGGTTGCAACATGGTCCTCTAATGTGGGAGCAGTCCAGCTGCTCTTTGCGCTGTGTGTTAAACCAGATGGGCGTGGGAAGGCAGTGTTGGAAGATGGCACGGATGCTCATGGCATGGATTCTGCGGTACAGGAGATGTGGTTATAACCTTCTTGCCTGCCACACAACAGGGGAACACACAGCTGCCTCTGTGAATGCTGCTCTCCGTGGCTGTGCTCCAGCAGCCACTCAGGAATCTGAGCCTGAGTGCTGGGACACCTCAGCTGCGTCCTGCCAGAGGCTGATGGAATGGCTGGAATCACCCACCGCAGTCAGACTGTGGAGCAGACGTGCTTCAGGCACTGGTCACATGCAGGATGTCACCAGGGGTTCAGAGTGTCTCTTCACCCATTTGCAGCCACTGCTAAGAGACGAGGGGCTGATCCTGTAAACAGAACCAAATAGCAACACAGCTTTTGTTTCCTTACTCAAGTTTAACATTCCATTTGTTTGCTAAAAATAATCACACAGTAAATTCAAATCTGCTTTCATTAGAGCAATTTTACATTAATTAAATCATTTCACATGACTGATTTATCTGCAACAAACAAGTTATTTTATTGTCAGTGTACCAGCATTTATCATAGCCTTTGTTTCACTATGCACAGAGGTTAACAATGTTGGAATACATATTGCACTTGTAAAAGAGATAATATACCTACATCCTCATGGGAACAAGTGATTAGAGAACTATGCAGATTAGGACCAAGGTCAATACTTGGGGCTTGTCCAGGTTTTTGCTGAGACACCTTCTAAAGCACTTTGCTAATACAGGAGAACTCTTCTGAAGTGCAGATAAGCCAGAGAAACAGGGAAGAAAATTCAGTATATTCTCTAGGCACAGTCTTCTCCCAGACACAGATGCAAAACAATAGAGAGCCAGTCTGTACAAGCAGGAGCCTGGCATTTGTTCTGCTTTCTGTGCCTCCAACAAAAACACAACAGGCAATATTTAACAGCAGCATTTATACCTGTGCTCAGCTTGGTCTTCAGTTCAAAACTGCTGGTGAGGCAAAGCATTTTCAAAGGCAGCAGTCTTCATACAGTGAAAGGACTCAAACAATTTTACAAAAATTAGATTCAGAATATCAAGTCTCCTGTCCCCCATCCAGTTTATGCAGAAATTTAGATTTAATTTCAAAATGTATAGTGATGCAAAATCAAATCTAACGTCAAGGTCATTTCTTTCTGGTTTTTTTCTTGTTTGTTTTTCTCCCTTATGATGCAGTTCAGACCATAAATTCTTTTTCTTTTAGGTGTAGAGTGCTGTTAGCTCAGAAGTATTCAGACAAAGGGAAAAAAAAAAACAAACAAAACAACAACAACAACAAAAAAGAGTGGTTCTGATTCCAAGAAAAATTTTCATAACATTTTGCTCCTTGGCTTCTGTTATTTGGGGTGCACATTTGGGTGAACTTCTGGATTTCCCATTCCTGCCACCACATTGCAGTTAGGCCTCCTGCAAACTACTGAAGCAAAGATTTTTCAGAAATCTTTTGGCCTAGCCCTATTTGCAGTATTTTTCAAAGTGAAGTCATGCTCCTGATTCCTTTATGCTCCTCTGAAAATCTCAGACCAGGGTTATTTGTATCCCAAGTGTCTCATCAGGGGAAGATAATACAGCATACATACCCTACAAGATTGGTGGGAAGGTTAATAGAAATGCAGCACATTGAAAAATCTGATGGAAATTCAAATTAGCATTATCTTTTAGTAGGGGTGAAATACATTTTTCCATATGCCCATTAAAACAAGACTTCACTTCCAAGAATTTTCATGAAGTTAATGGAATTGACAGATAGATGCAATTTAACTTGAATAGGGGCATCAATATCTCAGTAAATTCTATGAAACTGTATCTGAATGAGAAAACAGAAATAGAAATTCTGCAACACTGGCCTTACAAAGGAAAACCTCTTCCTTCCCCCAAAAGGTTTTGATGCCTGGTCCAAGTCTGCTGTCACCAGAGCTGTTTTTGCCACTTCCTTGGAGACTATATTTGTCCCTTTATTTCCACTGAAGACACATCTATCTTTAGAGCTGTGCTCGGATTTCTCATGCCAGGATAATGAGAGGTGGCTGTGTCACACACATTGTGGAATTCAACACTTCTCTCAACCTGCTGGCCAGAGCAGGTTTTCACAACACATGCTCACCCTCTCCAGGCATGTGGCTATGCCATCATCATTAGTCAGAACTAGAATGGTTGCTAAATAAATTCTGTGTCATAAACAAAATGGGATTTAAGATTAAAAGCTGTGCACAAAGTACCCAGAATTAACACCTGGGGGGATGGGGGCAATCAGTCTGAGGTTTTTGTCTGGATCTAGGCTCATCATCCAACAAGGCTATTTTTGTCTTGCTCCCTAGTAATAGGGAGATTAAAATGCTGTAAGCACAAACAAAACAAGGAACTCGCCCTGAAAAGCTGTCTGTTCTTTCTACCCCTCCTTACATTTTGAGATAATCCATTCCATCTCCAAAGGAAAAAAGTAATGTGGGATTGTCATCGCTGATTTTTCATCTTTTCTGGATATAAATTGTACTGCCACTAAATTGTATTTTGTACAGCTACACAATGAATGAACAAGAGACCACATATCTGACAGTCTTAAAAAAAAATTTAAAAGGTAGAAAATACTTTGTTTCAAACTTGTGAAGATTTCCAGTGAAGAACTGTTCATAAATTTCCATGCTAAAAAGACATTTTCTTCAGCTGCCTTAATGGGAGGCTGCCCATTAGGTGGTCAGAAGTTCCTATCTGCTTCTAATCACTTGTTACTCTAATAATGCTGAGTTGCTGGGCCACGGTCTCTGTAAGAAAAATAGATCTGACTGCAGCAAAGGATAAGAGAGCTTGAAAACGTTCAGGCATGGTTATAATTGAATAGAACAGTTATACAACAATTGAGTTCCACCCTCAATTAAAAATTTCTCATTGATCTTACCATTTTTGTGAAGGTTGAAGCATTTTACAATATATACAAGATGCAAATTTCCAGGTTCCAGAATGAGCTCTTTGTTTACATCTAAAGGCAAAGGACCACAAACCAGAGTTCTTCCATCTGAGAGCAAAATTTTCCTTTAATTAAAAATTTTTCTTTAATTTCAAATAAGACCATAAAAGAAAAAAAAATCATCTCCTTCCAATGTGTGAAAGTCACACATTAGAAACTTAGGAGGCAGTTGCAATACAGAATTGAACTTCTAGGCTGCTTCCATTCATGATCATAGCAGGAAAACCAAAATCAGAGCAGAGGGAAGGAGGGAGTTGCACTGGTGGGTTCCCTGGGGCTCACTTACAGCAACAGGGGAAGGACTCATGTTACTCTTAATGAACTCCTAAGAAAGATGCACACCTTGCACTGGAATCTCTGGAAAACTAAAAACATTTCATAAATTGTCTTCCTACTGGTCACTTAGTAAACAGGAGAATATAGAGGCATTAGGGAAGGACAGTGATTAGTCTGGGGTAGGCTAGAAATAAAAATTCATAAGTGAGCTGATGCAAATGCCATATATGAACATCTGTTCTTAATGATAATGCCCATTTTCTTCACACACTTCCAAAAAAGCCTGGGAAGCAGTCAGCACCCTCAGAAAGCATTACTGCCCTAAGCAAAAAAGAGAAAAAAGAGTTTGTGGAAAACCAAAAGTGTTGCTGTAACAGCAGTGAGCAATCCTGAGCATTGCACTTCTGAAATCCCAAGTTTCCAAGCCCTCTGGTAGTAAGTAACCTGCCAAGGCTGCTTCCCACAGCACGGCCTTCAAGCGTGAACTCCTGAAACTTTGCCAGCAAGTATATCGCTCCCAAAACCACTCATGAGCAGGCAGGGACACAATGGATGGCCAGCTGAGCAGGAGGGATAAGGGTGTGCTGTCAGGCTGACAGTTAAGCTCAAACAAGCGACCATGGATCCTGAACACAATTACAAATTTTCTGTCCCCAGCCAGTAAAAACCCCATGTTCCCCAACTAGGAGAACTGCACCAGGGCTGCTTTGCAGGGCTGCACACACCTGCTTGCCCATCCCCAGTACCAGCTTCCATCTCTGCTCCAGCACAATAACCCCAACCATGAGGCCTGCTGGCATAATTGCAAATCTCTCTCCTTTTTCCAGGCAAAGTACTGGTTCACTGTGCAATGGGAATCAGTCGGTCTGCAACTCTTGTCCTGGCTTTCTTAATGATCTGTGAAGGTATGTCCCTCACCGCCGCCATCCACACTGTGCGCTCCCACAGAGGGATCTGCCCCAACTCCGGCTTCCTCCAGCAGCTTCGGGACCTGGACCTCCAGTTAGGAAGGGGCACAGGCAGAGGAGCAGAGGCCTGCTAGTGCCAAGAGGCTTTGTCTCCTGGCACCAGCCCAAGAGATGCTGCCCTCACTGAAAAGTGCAAGGATGCTGTCAGGACTGCTCTGTAGCTGCACTGAGAAACTCTGGGGAAAGGCTGAGCATAAGCAAACTGCTAGGAACTGTTAGGCATGTATTTTTTGCATAAGCCCACTAACTGGAAAGAAAATGAAATAAAGAAGGATTCAAACCGGCAGTTTTGCTCACCTGGGCCTATTTATTTAACTATCTGTTGGGCAGGGCATAGGGAGCAGTTGGGTTTGCATGTAGCATTAAAAGGCAGCACAGTCACCTTGAAAAAATACTTTTTACTTGATTATAATTGCATTTATTTGGCAAGAGGAAAAACGACTAACCTAGTAAAATAAAAAGAAAGCATGAGGCTTTTAAGCAAATCTTTAACATTTCACATCCAGCTGGCTTAGGGTGAGACTGCAAGTTTTGCAAGCTGACATGGTCCTTTGGTCTGATGTGGTGACACTAGTCAGGATCCAATTCAGACCATGGGCTTCCTCTTACAAGCCATGGAGGCTCTTGCTGGACCTTCACAAGTCATTTTTGCTTCAAATCTATGGCAAATACTCAGAACTTAAGGACCATGAAATCTTCAGGAGCCAGCTCTGGAGCTCTCAAGCAGATGCTGCACCCTGGGGCCCAGCTGTTGACAACCTCTCTGCTGGTCAGAGAGAAGAAGGTGTCCCTTTGCATACAAGGGGCAAGGAGCATGCCCAGGGCAGCACAGTGCCAGACAGAAATGTCCTCCTCTTAGCTTGCAACCCGACGCTTGAAATCACATTCCCCAAGTTTCCCTGTTTTAATGGAAAGTCAAAACCTAGTGTCGTCATGTCAGAGCAAAAATGAGCAATGCTTCTATCAAATCCAACACTGCAGCTCTGCATTTCAATTACTCTTTTACGCCCAATTGGCCACATTTAATCTTGTGAAGAACTCAAAGCAGATATTTGCTTCAGTGCAATTACAGCCACATACAGAACATTGGCAAATGCAAACAATATAGAATTTCCACTTGACGGCAGATTAATTTGGTGTGATGTTTTCCCTTGAGAAGCCTTAAAGGCTCTCAGTTCTGAAAGTACCCTGCAGTTTGTATTTATAGCACCATGGATGTTGAATAGAAAGAGGGAAGCATGTATTTCTGAACTGAAGTTTCTTTTACCTACATACATTAAAAATATTAACTGAGCCTAGCACACCTTCACTGCATTTCTCATAATGCAATATGGAAACATGATTTCCCTGCAGAGCCTATAGAGGAATTCAGGTGGTGTTTCCACTTTCATAAACATATTAAGTAAAGCATAGCAATGCTACAGACTAATTTCCTGTCAGGGAACAGAGGCACAGGTCTTCCCTCCAGAAAGGGTCCCATCCTTTGAGACTGGAGTAGGCAGTCAGAAGCGAGGTCATAGCTAATGATGGAAAAAATCAGGTTATAGTTTTCACAGGCCCCTTATTGCCTGCCACAGCAAGGAGATTAGATTTCAATAAGCGTGGTGACTGAACCACTCCTGGCACTTGGGTCTCTTCCACCTTGGTCTGTCTGGGGATTCTTTTTTATTGCAGACCATGCTGAAGCTGTTTCTGAGTGGTATTTTCAGTTGCCTTACTAACCATTCCCTTCAAGCCTCTGTAACTCGACCCATGCCAATCCCTATATTAAAGCACAAGGGGTGTATGAAACCCAACAGTCCAAAATCTCCATGCATTGAGCCCATCAGGACAGGTCATAATTTCCAGTAAGTTGCACATCTGGAAACATATGTGGTTGCAGGGCAGAACTTAAAGTGAACAACTTGTGAGATTGACTGAGCCTAAAGTTACCCCAGCTGAGGCCTGTTGGCCATTGTTTGACTGTTTTAGCCAGCCAGGGCAGGCCATAGATTTCCCTGCCATCCATGACTTGCAGCTGGGATCAATATCTGTCTGGAGCTGCAGCGTGCCAGGTAAGCTAGGGCACTGGCAGAGGAGGCCTTCTGGCTCTTGTCACTATTACAGGTGTATAGGAGAAATTTCCTGTTCAACATGGGAAAAAGCCCAACTAAACAGTAAAAACGAGGTCAAAAACACTCAAAAAGACCCAAAGAGAACAATCCAGTCCCAGGACAAAAAAAATTGTTTTCTAGAAGTGCCTGAGCTATTTTGAGCACTTTGCTCTGCTGTGAAGTTCAAACAGTGGGAGGCAGGTCCTCCATCTGCTTCCAGGTTTTTCACCCTTCAGGAGACAATGTTCTTGAGCCCACCATTAGCTCCCATCTCTGTGAGGGTTGCAGCACTGTGGAGGTGGCCTGGCAGGGACACAGGGCAGGCTCCACATTGAGGACAGTTAAGTCCTAACCTCTGACCCTCATGTACTGCACACTGAGGCTTATTGCCCCTGTGCTTAGTTAAACAAAAGCCTCTTAAAATTGCAGCTGAAATTAAGGCAGAAAGAAACAATATTGAGGGTGGTTCTAGGTATATCTTGTGGTATAATTTCAAGATCCAGAGTTGTAAACCACCAGCTCAGCCTGAGAAATGAGGGATAACTTCCTTCCCCCACCACCACCCTTGCTAACACACGGTGTTTAGTCCTGGCTGCAGCTGTCCATTTCAGTGCTGCTGGGTCAGCTGAAAGGGGCCCCACTCAGCCCTGCAGGTTTGGTGCCTCTGTGGCACTTGCCCAGTGCCTTGGTTAAACATTTCCTGCCATTTCCACATCAGTTGAGGCCACAGGCAGGGTGAAAGCAATCAGAACAGCAGAGATGTTAATGGGCACAGTGGCAGTGACACCACTACCATTTCCATGAACACCCTTACCTGGTGCAGAGCAAAGGCTCAGGTTTATTTATGAACACCTGCCCATTCTGTCTTTATGAGGGAGAAATCTTGAGCACTGTGGTGGAGCTGGTATACCTTCCTCACAAAAATCCTGCCAGGAAGGATGGGTGCCTTAGCCCCTTTTGCAGACAAGACACCTGAATTTTCCTGAGCTGCAGCAGGATGTTTGGCGAAAAGCACAAGAGGATTGTTCTCCAGCCTCCAGAACTGGCACAAAAGTATGAGAGGAGTTTTCTCACATGAGATGTCTTGGCTTCACTAGCTTTTCCTCTCAGCCTTTCAGTGATACAGAGAATATTGCCATGGGCATGTCTGCACTGTGTTATTTATCCTTTGGATTTGCACTTAGGGTTTTATTTGTAAAAGTGAAATGAGACCATAAATCTGCTGTGCAAGGAGTCAAGGGAAGAGAGGACAGAAATTTTCAACAAGTTTCATGCAAAGAGATGGTGCCAAGGACAGGTTTCCCATGGAAAGAAATGCCAGCCAAGATACAGTCCAGGTACTCACCATATGTAGTGGCAACAGCTAAGAGTGTCAGCCTTTCTCTTGCAGGTGCATTGATGCATTCCTCCTTGCACAGGTAGCTTTGGAGTTGCTGCAGCAAGGATTGCTCTCCTATGGGAGCATCTTCATCCACAGCTTTTACTTCTAGCATACACTGGAGCACTCTTTGGGTACAGCTCCCTAAATAATCCCCCATACCCATAAACAAGTGTGGAGGGAAGCAGTCTCAGGCAGAGCCTGGTTCTGCACTGCACTGCCCTGTTCAAAGTCAGCCCATGGCTCCGATTCCACTTTAACCTTGGCACTGCCCACCAAGCCCAGGCCCCATTCTCCTGCATAGCCCTGATGCCCAGACCAGATCTGCCCAGTTCCTGACAGCCCCTCCAGGATTGCAAAGCACTGTCAAGCCCACTTGCCAGACTCGATCCTCCTACCATTGTCTTTTGTCCTGTGTTTTTCTGATCACAAGGCTATGTGTTACTGTGAAAAGGGGCTTCAAAACAGCTTGTGCTTTGCAAATTTACTTCGTAGTCTAAGGTTCAGACAGTATGTGTGGCTCCTGAAGCCAAGTCAAACAGGAATCTAGAGCCTATGGGACTTTCGACATTTAAGTTTTCTTTAGGCTACAATTATTTTGCTTAGAAACTAGACCCTTGATCTGTTGCAGGAGGCTGCAGTTTAATAAAGTCAAACAGTTTGCTCTTTGCAATGTACTATTTGCAGTACAAGTATCATTGAGTTACACTGCTCCCCCTCACCACTGCCTCCTGGAACCTCGACTGTTTATATACAGAAAGCACTCTCAGGAAGCACTCCTAAAAATACCCAGCAATGTTAGCTGAGGATCTGGCTCTGTCTCTCCTCCGCCTGCTTCTGCCTCCATAACATCCTTCCATCATCTTGATGTTCAACAACCCCAGCTGTTCAAGCAAACTTTTCTCTGCCTCATTCTCTAAAAAACTGTGCTTTTTCTTCTTCCTCTGCCAGTAGCTATTGTCCACCCTGCCACAGAGCAGTTTCTGTAATGTTGCCATATCGTGTCTTATCTAGAGTTTTCTCGTTTGATTACTAAAGTGAAGTCCATGACAACTTCCCCAAATCTTTGAACTCTGCCTACATTTCAGACAATAAGATGGCAGCAAGTAAGGGTGATAACAGTACCCGAAAAAGAATAACATCTTTTATTTTACTTTGTAAAGGGGGCATCTGAATACTGCGAAACAAGATGCAGTATTCTCCACTGCATGAAATCACTATCAGAAAAGTTACTCTGAAGACAAAGGCATCTTCAAATGGAAATACTGTTGCAAATAAAAGTGTTTTCACAATAGTACAAATAGAAAATCTGCACAAGCAAGTCCAGTCGACTGATAAAAACATCCGTTCTCAAAAATCAAATTCAAAAGCAAGACTGGGATTCAGCTCACACTTCTGATCTGTTGTTCAAGATGTGGGCAGAGCCTTCCCTCACACAAAATGTTACTTGTCAAGGAATAGGGTCCCCCAATTGCTGCAAACTGGTCCTGCTTGTTGCCAGTCATCTTCATGACCACAAAGATCTTCCAGCACATTAAGCAGACATCCAGCACAGACCAAGATCACAGCAGCACAAAGAATCTTCGAAGCTTCTGTCTGTCCACACATCAGCCACTGAGTTGAATATTTCTCTTCTGTAGGTGTGCAGCAGACAGAGAGTAAAAATGAAAGCTCAATAATTCTGCTATTGTAGTAGATAAGATCTAGTATGCTTATTCCCAGTGTAAAAAACTTCTGACAGTTGCTGTTCTACAAATGCCTTTTTATGAAAACAAAGCATCTAATTCCTCCTAATTCAGTAACAATTATAATTCATCAGTTAATCTAATATTAAATATTACAAATGAAATATTCACAAACATTTACAACCAAAATGCTCCATCAAAGCCCTTAAGATTGCTTTTGGAAGTTCAATAGCTCGTCACCAAAAGTTCCCAAGAAGCACAGAATTGTAAGAAGTGAGACACTGAAAATTTTTGCCTCAACATCATTTAGGTTGCTTACAATGAATAAATAAATAAATCAGTTCTTTACAAAATCCCCACCCACCATTGGAAAACCATCAGCCAATGAAGAGTAAGCAAGGAATTATTTGCTCAGCTCTGGTGACAATTGGCTGTTACTAGAGTTATTCTGACACATTGTTTTCAAGAACATCTGTTTCCACTCCAACTCCTTTAACTTTCAGATGTGAAAAACAAAAGCTCATTTTCAAGCCATGTCTCCCATCTTCAGTTGGCAACAATTGCATGATTATGAAGTTATTGTTGTGCTGGGTGATCTGTTTGTCAGTTTATATTTTCCTATCATATCTATTTTTAGCTATTCATTAGTATTACTTGGAGCCTCTCCTATAAATCTTAAACATTTATAGCACATCTCGACAATTCATCAAATGGAGCCAACCTCCAAGGAAAGGAAACCCAAACCACTTCCCCTGCTCAGCTGAATGAGATTCAGATCCTTGTCTTTTAAACTTGAAACTCAACATTTTCCCATCTGCTCTTTATACACAACAGCCCTTTTGCTCTGCATCAGTATTTTATTCTCCATTCATAACTTTTTACTTCCCTCCAGAGGTTTCCTGATGCTTTTAGTCTGCTGGACTCATAGAAGGCTTGGATTTTAGAGGGTTTCTCCCCCCACACTCCATTGAAGGGGAAAAATAATCATTCAGCAATGAATGGCCACTTTTCATTGCTCATTCACAAGAGAGACCCAGCAGGATCCCAGGGCTGGACTCAAAGACAATTTTCTTTGCTATTCTCACTAAAGGGAAAAACATTTTATCAGAGCCTATTCAAACTAAGAATATTTAGAGAATTAAATTTACTTTTTGTTCTATCCATTGACTTGCATTTCCAGTCCTCTGTGTGTGTATGTGTAACTATCAAAAAGCTGCACAGTTTTTGTGGTTGTGGCCGTGGCCATGGCCATGCTTGGAGGTACCAGTACATGTGACTTGGCTAGGTCACCCATGCAGAGAACATTTCTAAAGGGTTCAATCTATAATGGCCAACAACAAGATGATGTCAAGGAATAATAACCAGGAGATATTCCCTAGCCAAGGGTTTTGCAGAAGGAAAATCTACACTGGTGAAGACTCAGCCTTTTTCTCCAGGCAGAGAGGCTGCATCCCAGCTCCTGGATCCCGGGGCCAAATACCATCCCAGGCCAGGATGCTCTTCTCCCTGGTCACTTGTCCTAGGGAACTCCCAGTCTTGCACATCCTGCACAGGTGAAGGCTAAGCAACACATTTCTCAGGTGCATCTGCTAATTCACTGCATGTAATTAGCTGATACCTGACTAGAATACACAAATGATTAAAAGTCAGTGACCATCTTTTTCATTTCCTACATAGTTGAATTAATAGGAGACATAATATAACAAGAAATGAAAATTGTACCAAGGAAAACAGTTCTGGCATGCATGTTACACTCAGAGTGCTTTTAATTTAAACAGCTCATGATCAGGCAGAATAGCAGGATGTGGCTCTTCAGGGAGGTAGGGAGTGCTTGGGAGAAGTCAGTAACACAAAGGAGTATTTAGATTTTTACAACCAAAATTGTTTTCTATCAATTCACACCATTCTTCAGTTCACTTGATGTCTTTTTCTACTGTCAATGTTTTGGAAGGAAAAAAAATCAGTTTATACCTCCACATGGTTACATCCTGGTTTTACCATCACTATTAACCTCCAGCAAGTCCTCCAGCTTCTAATCCAGCCTGCTTCACACCAGACATATGTCAACTTCACAGCATATCTGCTTCCTTTTGGTCAGATGTCAAGTACCAATGCCATAGCAGAATGACTGGCCAGCCATCCAAAAGCATTTTAACAGACAAATACTAATAGGTCTTTCTCAGGCTCGTCATCCAGTCATCCCAATGCTCAGAAATGCTTGCTTGCCAATAAAGGTACTGGTCTGCTAAAAAATAAAGAAATAAATATTGGGCTACCTGGAAAAAAATCCTAAAAAAATCTACATATTCTAGTAGTTTTCCCATGCAATGTATTGGAAGAGCACTTCTGGAACTCTGTGATTATACTGGCAGAACATTGCACCACAGAATATCAACTTACAATGTAGAACTTATATTTTGAAAAGAAAAAAAAACAAACTGTGCAGGCACAATGATTCAGAGATGAGAGATTACAGCAGCAAACCCAAGCAAGTCAAAGAAAGCACCATCATATCAGCATCCCCTTCCCACTCAAACTATTCCCATGAAAAGAAGTATGCCAAATCTTTTTAATTCTTTCAAATTAAAACAACAAGATTAAACTGAAGATTGACACAAACTACAAGGTTCAAATCCTTTCCAGATTTCCCTTAGCGCTAACCATTTACAGCTCTGGATTCTTAAAAATTTATTATAGTAATAGCAGCCTTGGATTCAGAATCTCAGCTCAGACTCAGACACATGCAAATGATCCCTGTATCTATCTAAGCAAGAACTGTATTTCTGCCAGCCCCAGATGTTTAGAACTCTTGTATCACACACATATACACTCTTTCCCATAGTGAGAATGTTTTTATAAAGCATAGGATTTTATTATTTGTCTTAAAGTTCATTGTTTTCATTATTTTCTTGACAAGGGCAATAAACTTAGATTCCTCCTCCTCTTCCCTGTAAAGGCAAGCTGAGATTCTCTGGTAGATTTAGGAGTATGTACCATGTTACAAGACATGGAAAAAAAGCTGCAAGAGTAGAGTCCTGCCACCTGGCACACCATGTCCTAGGGCTAAAGCAGCTGGGAGCACATGCTGTTTATTGATTTGACTTATAATAAGCAGTGCCAGGGAAGGATGTATACATACATATATATTACAGCATCATCAACATCCATGACATTGGGACATTTAAGAAATCTTTTCATTTACCAGTGCCTCCAGTCCCTACTCTGTCAGCTCTGGGAAGGAGCAATCCTCTGTGAATTGTTGGTCACACTAAGTTCCCTACTCAAACCAAGATGATTCCCACCAGAAAATGGAAATTTGACCAGGGCCTGTGTTATCACACGCAAACTGATGGAACAAATCTGTGTTTCAATTTGAAGGAGATTGTTTCCTAACAGAGCCATAGCAAATCAATTTTTTTTTTTTAACATATGGAAAGACTGTACAATAATACAATTTATTCAAGGCTTTAGTCTTCCGAAGGCAGATTTAGCTACATTAGCCCATAAGATGGATGAATTGCCTGATTTTGGAGCTATCCTTTTTGCAGTGTTGTTTATATACACTTGCATGAGTGTTCGGCTGCAAAGGCAGAGAGAAAGTTTCATGTCACTAAAAGGTAAAGGTTGTAAGATGAACCACTGCGTAGTCCAAAGGAACTCATCTGTAACAATGAAAACATCGTTATTTGGTTTAGGAATTAATGGTATAAATATTCCATAGCATCAGGAAACAAAAAACCCTTGTAATCACAGTTCACACCAACAGGATGCAAGAGCTCAGCCCCCCCAACACCGCTGAGACCAGGAGCTCACAGCAGGGGCAGGCACCCGGTGTGTGCTGAGCCAGCCCTCTGTGCCAGCCTTGAGAGGCTCCTCAGGTGCTCCTGCTCACCCCCACAGCCCTCAGCACAGAAACAAGTCACACAAATGCAGCAGGGGCAAGAGAGAGGCAGAAGGGGGCAGGACGTAGTGGGGACCACAGGACCCCTGAGTCACACCCGTGAGTGGCAGCTCATCCTCTCCAAAGGCCTGAACACCCACCAGAGCACTGGTGGGAGATGCTTTGCCTGGATTGTTTTTTACAAACATTAATAGAGACTTGATGTTTTCACTATCCTGTCATGGCTGCCCAAAGGATTTAGAGTTCAGGCTGAAGACTTTCAGTAATTTCTGCCGCAGCAGCATAGCAGGGCTCTGGAGACACTGATGGTATTTATAGCAGCCTGAAAATTGTACCTCTTCTCACCAGCTGAACCAGTTCCCTGAGCTGACTGCTACAGCTAATTGAGAGAAGACTGTCATGTACCATCAGCTAAATTTACTGCTGGTCCTCACGACTGGGTTGTGCTGACTGCATTGTGACAGCAGTGTCTAAAGGGAGGTCATCTTCATTTCTACATTTTCTCTCTAGGAACAAGAGTTTCTTCTGTATCTGCACTGCTAGGTTTCTATTTATAGGCTTGAACCCTGTGATGTAATCTTCCTTTTTGTTTCCAAGGAAACAATATTTGATGTATTCTACTTTCAAGTTTTTCTTCCTTTAGGTTTTCCCCCCTCCACCTGCTCTCTTCCTCTCTCTTTAAAGAGAGAACTCAATAGGTAAAACCTCGATTTATCTCTGGCATGCCATGTAGTTATCTTTCTCTAAAACCAGGCTTATTCATAGCACTAAGCAATTCAAGAAATTTCAAAAATATGCTGAGCAATAATTTTATGTACTGTTTATACATATCACTTTTCTGATAGCAAAGGATCTATTACTGCATTAGGCAGCAACTCCTGTTGGTAGCTCAAATTTTTCAAAAACTCAGGGTCTGCGTCTCAGCCTCAAGTCCTCTTTTCCTGCATCTCACTCACATCAACCATCTCACTGACCATCCAGACAGTTTTCCCACAGTATTACTCCCTAACTAAGTGTTCCTGATGGCCAGTCCTGTCCCCTGGCACTCCCTTGCTGGCAGCAAAGCATCTCCTTATGCCCTTTCCATGCTCCTTTCTGCCACTGGGCTGTATTCTCAGGTCTGTGATGGCTTGGAGGTAATTTCCATTCATGTGAAAATCCTCTACATTAATGCTCTTTTAAAATAATTGGTTGTCACTTCACTGTCTTTAAGCTGGGAAAATGCAGAGGACTGAATCCATAATTTACAGTGAAATCAGTGTTCTTAACAGCTGGAATAAGGTGTGTTGAATGGATACTTTCACAAATGCAGGTGCTTTGGTGTTTTACTGGAAAAGTAGAGGGTCAAGCTAACAGCTTGCCTCAAAATTTTCAGTGTGTGTTTATGTCTATGAGTTGAAAAAGGGTGGGAGACACTGGCTGTTTTAACAGGAGACTATTTTAACACTGCAGAAAAATTAAGAACAGCAATGCTTATAAATGTAGATTATTAATTCTGACTGGGAAACCTACTCTCATTTTTATGACTACTGCCTTGTACCTCCATAATATAAAAACAATAAATGAGCTGGACTGGTGGTATTCTGCTCAAGGGACAACAAAGTAACAGACAAGATTTTTTTTTTAAGGACCACCCACTTCAGAACATAGAAGAGCAGGTAAAATTCCAACCTAAAGAAGATAGTGTGGACCAAGAACACTCAATAAGAATTTGTGTGGTGATGGGGAGAAAAGATGTTGAAGCATAATAGATATAAAATCAACAAATCATATAAATTTTATGTTGTCATGGAAATTATCAAAGTAAGCATGAAAATTATCTGTAGTCAGCATTTTGCATTTTGGGTCATGTTATAGATTAATACCCATCACTTCCTGCATCAGTTCCAAAGAAGGCCAGGCTCTGTTTAAAGGTATGTGATCTTCATTCAGAGGCAACAAATCCTTCCACAACATCTCTGGCTTGGCCACAGAAGAGGATGTGCAGTGGGAAGACTTACATGATCTAGACCTCTGCCAACGTCTCTGGATTCTTTTCAAAAATTCAGCACAGTCTTTCCTCAAATCCCAAAAATAAGGGTTTCCCACGCTCTGCAATCCTACTGGAAGCTGTTCCAGGAAGCCACTTGTCTCCTCCTTCCACCTCCAAAACTTTCATAGATTTTTCCCAGAAGGCCACAGTTGTTATCAAGCTTCCCTATCTCCTAATCTGACCATGACTTAATAACTTATCAATGCTCTCTCCTTCCTAATGGTTACTCAGGCTTAAGAACCCTAGTAAAAATCACATTTGACAGGTATGGGAAAAGTAGCCTGCTTCAGGTGTTTGTCACTAGGTTTTGAATATTTCTGGTAGCTGAAATGCAGAGCACATTTCATGGTCTGGCAACATATTTCTTTAGAGATTGTGGCTCTGTTTAAAAAAAAAAAAAAAAAAAGAGCTTTATGAAGTTTGTTTGCTTCTCAAAGACAATCCTTGGCACTGGACAGGTCCAGTTGGGTCTCAGTAAATCAAAAGCTTATTTGATGTCAGCAAAACTAAGATGCAACCGCTGTTTTGCTCCAGGTTGTCAGAAAGCTTTTCAGTAATCACTTTCAGTCAGAATAGATGCTCAATTGTTCTTTCCTGCTGCAAGGGGAAAAAACAGCAGCTTGCTCTTCCTCAGTAATTCCCTCATATTTCATTTTTAATCTCTTAAGCAAATTACAAGTGAAGACCTTTGATGTATGCGCCAAACTCATTCATTTCTCAGTACTTGCTAGACTAGAGAGGATCTCCCGTTCTTATGCATGTGGATGATAATAACAACTTCAAAGCCCCCAGGCATGTGTTAGCTCTCCCCAATTTCCTTTCTAAGTACGCGTTTCATGGGCCAACACCAGTTAAGAACCATAAACAGCTGTACTTGTATGCCATCTCTTAAGGCAGCCTTGCTATCTCTCTCATAATGTAACAACCCTATTTCTGCTTTGCAGATCTACTCAGTCCGGATTTTGCATTTTTCCTGAAATGGAGTACCTAATTTCCAGCATTTATGGTGTTCTCAGCCTAAAATAGTCTGGAACCTGATCAAACTCAGAGCAAAAAGTCATTAAAAGTCACTTGCCCTGAGGTGGTTTGGAGCATTCCAGGTGGATTATGAGGCATTGCTTTGCTGTTGTGGGGTTTTATGACATGAAGTGCAGCTGATTACTTCTAGAAGGACAGTAGGTCATAGCCATATGGTTCCACAGGACCAGATGTTCCAAGTACAGCAGAACAGCTGTACCTGAGCAGTACCTGGGTAAACTTCCCCCAAGCTTGCTAAGGAGGAATGAAAAGGGGACTTATTTCAAATCAGTTAATGTTATAGTTGTCATCATTATTTAGTCTGTCCAATGCATTATCCGAACACTAGGAGGCAAAGACCATTAGAAGAGTTAAAGGGAATATAATGTAGTCACATAAATAAGAAAAACCACCATCAGAGACAATTTACATTGGAAGAAAAGAAATAGTTTTGGAAAAGATGTAAAACCTCAGGCTTTCAGCCAAGATTTATCTAAGGAGGTGGAGTGAGAAGAGTAAACAGATTTTCTCTAGGGCAGAAAATTTATCTCATAAAAGGGGAGCACAGATTCCATGTAGTTTCCTTTAACAGGTTTGTTTCTGACCATAGTCAGTGGAACAGACACCAGAGCAATGGCACCAGCACAGCAACTCTTGTGTCTCCCCATTTGCCCTGCCAGCAAGAAAGAAGCCTGTACCAAGTAGACTGCAAACATCAATCCAATTTCTGTCTCCCAGCTCTGTTTAAGTCTAGATTTGGCACTCCATATACCATGAGATTACTCTGACCTGAAACCTGCTCTCAGCATGTCTGGACAATTTTTCTGATCAGAGTTACATACCAAGTATGTACTGTTTTTGTTTATTTTTTTAAGTGTGCTGTACTTAGGAAATAGGTTGGACCACACAATTCTGGAACCTCTGCAGCAATATGTTATTAATGATACAGAGAAGTAGAAGAAAAAGAGCTTCTTATCCCCAGCAATAGCAAGACCAGAAACACTCTGTGGCAGTTTCCCAATTCTCTTGTCAAGAGAATTAGGTGCAATTCTGTGTGTGTTACTGTGATAAATTAGGGACAAAACCCCCTTCATTTTTAGCAATGCCATTTTGTTTAGAGGTCAGTTTAAACACTGACCAATTGGAGATGCCCCATTTTTGGGCCTGAGGAGTATACACCAGGATGCCCTTCACAGCACAGAATGAGGCAATCACTGGGCACTCTCTCAGCATAGGATTCCTCTGGTGGGTGCTCTCCTTGCAGGGCTCCCTCTTAGCACTGACTGAGCAACAGAGGAGTCAGCAGTCCGGGGCCCCCGGCTCTCCCTGTTCCCAGCATTCTTCAGTAAGGGGAGGTTACAAGAAAGACCTCATCCTTATTTTCCACATTACTATGCCTTGGGATCTATACTCCAACACAAATCTCCCAGAACATTTTTTTTTCTGCTGACAGCAAGAGAAAAAGCAGAACAGAGAACAAAATGCCTTTCAGAGCCCTGGCCCCAGCCTCACCCCACAAACCTAGGGAGCCTTGTTCAGGACTGGGGTCCTTCCTTCCTAACCCCCAGGGAACTTGCTTTGCCTCTGTCTCACATACTCACTTACAAACACAGCCACTGTGCTGGGTTATTAGCCCTGTCACAGACATAGCAAGAGATGCACTGGTCAGTAAATTTGACTCCTATCAGGTCAAATCCAAATTACCCTCTTGACAGTACTGCCTAAGAAGCTCATAAAACAGCATGTCTGCTTGTTATATGACTTGGACAAACAACATCAACCTTTATCTACAAGAACATTTGCGTATTGGGTAAAAAAAGAAAACCACAAAACATAAAAAAGTAGCATACCACAAGTCTGTAATTTCTGATGGACCTTTCAGTTCCTCCTATTTTCAGACTTTTAGAAATGCTCCTTAATGTGTCAACTTCAGCCACTGAAATCCTTGCTCTGCTCTGTGAAGCAAGGCTGCCCCTTTGATCTGATTTGCAGAATGGCCTCACAAGTCAACATAATTCTGATTCCCCTGCTGATAGCAGCAACACAACCGACGTCTGGCTGAAATGAAGTAATGAACACAACAGACAGTGCTTATTAAAAAATCAAATAAAACTCTGAATACATCAATCAAAAATAAGCATACAACCAATATTTTCTGGCAAGATGAAGAGAGAGCCACAAACCCAGGCTCAAACAGTAGGTTACTTAGGGCAGCAATTGTCATTTTTGTTTTATAGGTCTGCAATGCCTGTCTCAGCAGAGCCCCAACCCTGATGGGGGCCATTAAGCAATACTTCAGTATAAAGAGAAATTAAACAAGTAACACCCAGCGAGACTCTCCTGCACGCAAGGTATTGTCAGACAAGTTTTATGTAGTGCTGTAGAAACACCAGTTGACTTCAGCAAGAATCAAGGGCACACAGCATTTTGTGAGGAGGTGCAGTCATTTAAGGCATTTCTCTCTATCTGTAGTAATCAAAACAAGTTATAGCCAGGCTACAACTATATGTCTAGTTTGAAGACTGCTTGTCTGTGTGAGACAGAACCATCTGGATTTACTTTACAGTTAACTTTAAAATATATATATAAGGTTTCTTAACTTTTGCCAAACAACTGGAAACATAATGGTTTCTGCATGCTGTTAGCATCTCAGTACAGCTGCAAACGTCCATTAGGACAATCTTTTATAATTATATACTTATTCTTCCCATGAAATTGTTAAAAACCCAGCTTTTCCAAATAAGAGCATATTTTGTAGCAAAGAGGAAATCTTCCAGGTTGGAATGGGGGAGGGAAGTCTTCTAAATCAGAACTTTACTCAAAGCTTTTTCTTTATACTAACATAAAAATTTCAAGTCTCAGTGTGTCAGATTTTTCCAACTGCACCTCTAGTGTGCTCCAGCCAGAAATCTGCACTTGCTTTCCCTTTTCCTTTCCTTTATGGAAGAAGCTCATTCCTTGTAAGATTTTTTTTTCAAGGGGAAAAAAAAATCAAAACAGGGGGTTTGGGTTGGGGTTTTTTCCTGTTTTTTTGCCTTTTCCAGATTCCCAACTCTTCCTCTAGATGGGACTTTAGTTCTTATCCTTCCCACATTCCATACTCCTGTTCAACAGAAAGTGTCAGTGGCACCCGGTGTCAGTGGGTGACTGCCCTTGGGAGCTGATCACCGACAGCAGGGATCTGCACACAGAACACAAGGCTGGATGCAGGCAAGGCTCCAGGAATGGGGGATGATCTGTGTGTTCAAAGCACCATCATCTGTTTGGCCAAGATTTTCAGAAATTACCACTAACATGGCACACATCAGTTTTTAGGAGTCCAAGGTAACAATTCAACTTTCCAGAAGGCAGGTGCTTACCTTTTCCAAAATAAGAGCCTTCCTGCTGTGTTTTCTATGTATCCAGGCTCAAAGTACTCCAAGTCATTGGCCACTCTCAAAACATCTCAGCAGCCAGGATTTTTTAGTTAACAAAAACAAAACTAATGGAAACACAAACAACTAGTCCCAAAAATTGAACACAATCCTGCGCAATGTGCTCTAGGGTGACCCTGCCTGAGCAGGGAGGTTGGACCAGATGACCCACTGTGGTTCTTCCAATCTTACCCATTCTATGACTTTTCCAGGAGGTGAGTGACCTTCTGCACAAGTTCTCAGGACCTTATGGAGAGAAGGGAGCAAGGGCTCATATTGTTTTGACAGCCATTCAGACAGAAAAACACTTCTTTTTAAGATGCCTGCCTGAAAAATAACAGTACCACAAAACGTTATAAGGCTATTGATCTCACCAGAAAGACAGCCTTGGTCAGAGACAAGCAACAGACCTCACTGTCTGCCCATCCTTGGGGCACACAGACCTCACAGAGCAGCCTCCTCTCACCAGCACTGCCATTCTGCTGGATCATCTTACCCATGTTAGCCATACTGGGTCACCTGTAGGGATAAAGATAAGGCAACTGCTGCTAGTATATATCCTCCTCCACAAAGTTTCTCTGTTATCAGTATAGAATTAATTTGCACAATAACCTTATGAGATATCTTAGAAGGCACAGCAGGTTTCTACCATCCAAGCTCTTTCTCATTTTAAGAGTGACTATCAGAATAATTGGCAGGGAGGAGCTTGGCTGCTCTGTAACACAGAAACTTGGCTAGAGTGATGCTGTTAAGCATGAAACAGCAGCAGATCCAATGCCCAGAACTTGAACTGAAACTGTTTGTTATTACTTCACATTTGTACTGCAGCATCAGCAACAGGCCATGATCAAGTCTGGCCCTGGTCCTTCTGGGATGAACTTTTATCTTTTAAACAGACAAGGGATGACAAAGGCGATTGAAAGGACTTAATGCAACATTAAAAATAGCTGACAGAGTCAGGAATTTGTGTCCCACTGAAAATTAATGGCAACTACTGTAGGACTTGTGTACTTTGGAAAAAAACAATCAGGCAACCTGAATCTTTGGTAGGGCACAGGCATTTGCAGTCACAGAAGACCATTTCTGTTCTTGCAAGAAGTGAAAAAAGTTCCACGAGAAGTTTCCATTAATAGCTGGCTGCTTTTTGCAGGCACTGGTGTGACAGTAGACAGCACTGTGAGGCGGAAAGATAGGAAAGCAGTGCATGCAGGTCTGCTCAGGGAGATCATTCCCAGGATGGTAAACTCAACAGAAGAAAATGGCCCAAAGACCAAAGAGCTACTTCCAGTATCACATGCTTGCCCTGGCTGATCTCTTTACCTCTTTTTCCTACTCTCAGGCAGAAGGCAAAAGATCTGAAGAATTTCTCGTACTAAATACCAATACTCACATGACAGCTGGATCTTAGGTCATCACAAGGCTATGTCCAGCAGCACCAAAATCTCCTCCTAATGCTGTGATGTGAGTTGCAGCTCTGAGGCAGGGTTTGCTGCAGAACAAATGCCCAGGCAGAGGATGTTGTGTACCAGCTGCTTGTGTGTGATCCCTGAGCCCTTCTGCCCTGTGGCCATGGAGGTCACCACTCACAGCAGACAAAGCACTGGAGTGGAAGAGGTGTGGCTCTGACACCAAGGAACACAGCTTAGATCTTTGATGAATCTGGCTGTGCCTTACCTGAGAAAGTTTTAGGCTTTCTTCAGCAGGAAGTCATGGAGCTCTTTAGGGAAGTAGAGGAGGTTGGAGGGTGCACCTCTGCCTATTTTTGGTGAGCTGTGCTCGTGTCACCAGAACTGAGCCATGCTGAACACCATGTCACTCTCTCAGCAAAGAAAAGCATTTCATAAGTTAGATGGGTACTGAAAGTGTTGGCACTGGAGAAAACCAAAGCAGGAAGTAGGGGAAGATGGTTTTCCGGTGGTGCACATGCAAGAGAAAAGGACCTTGTCAGGATGCCACCTCTCCATTGCCCATTGTTGTGCCAGTGCTAAATCACTTGTGCACAGCATGACAGGAAACAGCAGTGCAATGCTGCTCACCCACACACAGCAAACACAGCATCGGCCTTGACAAGGGGACAACATCCAAGATGATGTTTGTTTTATTACAGGCAACATGCAGGCAACCATGTCATCCTAGTCATACCAAGACTAGGTAATTAAACTGCCAGGTTTAATGTTTCAGGTCACATCAGGGAATAGTTTTACCAGCAGATGTAAAGATCGTCATTTGGAGTGGGTAGCACTCAAGGTCAGAGTCAGCAAATCCTCCTCTAAAAATAGACTCTAGTTGCAAAGTTCATAAGGTTTCTTTTGTCGTTCTGCTGCACTTCACAGGACCCAGTAACCTACAGCACCCACCTAAGCTTACAGGTAAGGCTAAGCATTATACATTTTCTGCTGTACTTCTGCTCCTTTTCCTTTCCTTTTGTAACCTGGTTTAGTAAAGCAGGGAGACAACTGAGAACCGGAAAATTAGCTGAGGTGACTATTAATTTCATTAGCTTGTTGCAGAGAAAAAAAGTATTACAGACTCAAAAAGGTTTTGAAAGTATAATGTATAATTTTAGAAAAGCAAATTTGTTGTGTTGCAGGAATCACTATATAAATTAGGAAATTAGGTGCCGAAAATATAATTATCTTGGAGATAATTTCAATGTAACAGTTAGGTAATGAAAATGCAATTTTTAAAGGCTCGTAACATCTGTCTCAGAATATTTTGCCTATTCTTCAATAATTGCTCCACCCTCCAGTCAAATCTAGCTTTTCCAATTGAATTAAAATTCTCTCAGATGATGTTGTGTTTTAAGTTTCTTTGGACACTCTAATAATATTTAATAAAATCTCAGCTTAATCTGTTTTCCATTATCCAGTCCAGTCAACAATAAAGACTGAGGGCAAAAATAAGTTTTTAAAAAGTCATATGTGGCTTAGAAATTCGTTGAAATAACTGGTTAGTTTTGAATATTCACAGCAGGAGGGTCTGGGAAATAATTGCACAGAGGCTACAATTATTCTTGTTTTAAGCTGTTTAAAGATGACTGAAATAGATGAACTATTTTATAGTTTATGAATGCTTTAAGCATAAGAATGTAGGACTAAAAAAAAGGAACTGAAATAAGTGAATTTTGGTGAAGACTTATACAGGAATAGGGAACACAGGATTGTACTTTTCACTTAAGTATGCTGCAAATCCAGTTTTGGAATTTGGTAAATTCTTTTAGGGGTCTTTTAGAGAAATATTTTTGAAAGACTTATCCATCACAAGAAGGATTTGTAAAAAACAACAATTTTGGCCTAGTGTTAGGAGGGGAAAACCCCAACAGAACAAGACTCAACCCCACCCAAGGAGCCTTTGCAGCACCACAGCTCATTGCAGTACCCTGAGGTGCAACAAGGGTGAGCTTACAGGGGAAGCACACAGCTCCCCATGGCTGCTGCCAGCTTCTGAGTCTGAGCAAAACAGCACGGGGGTGGCATATCAGGGAGCACCATTTTCAATAATTTCATTAAATCATCTGACAGAGCAAGCTTTTGTCACTGCAGCTGAGCAGCTCTCAGCTCAACTGATGTACTTTGAGTTACAAAAAGCTTAGAAACCACAGCACTGTTTACTCTCCTCCCAAGTGCAAACACTGTGCTCCAGACATTTGCATTGGCTTCTGCAAGAACTTTCCAGTTTATAAAACAGCCCTCTGCTTAGTCATACTCAAAAAGGGCAAGCACTTTTTCACCCTGAAGGGAGCTATGCATCTGGCATGTGGGCTGGAAATGGAAGAACAGAATATTTCTTAAAATTTCAAGAACTTGCTGAGTAGATCCTCCCTCACTATTTCTGAAGACTCTCAGTCATTAGATTTGATTTTTGCCTTCAGCACTGAGCAAGTACTTACTTGAAGACTGGTTACTAAACGAGATTCAAGTCTTCTGCACATGTTTTGGAAGTGTAGAACTGGTATTCTCCATCCTTACCTTCTCTTGGGTCCTTCCCTCTTGTACACACTTGTTACAAACATTGTTTCTCCAAGTTCTTTTCTAAGGTGGTTATTAAACTGAAAGAAGGAAGTAAATAAAAATAAAACCATTTGGTTTGCAATCGTTTGTAAGGCAAGGAGATCTCAGTTTTTACTCCCTGGAAGATAGAAGTCCAACAAATTCAATGGTATTGAATTCTGCCTGATAAATAAAAACACTCAAATAAGTCTCTCTTTCTCCAAGATCAGAAAAGAAAATGGGAGTAATTTCTTATTATCTAGCTTTTGATGGACAAAAATTATTTCTTAATCAAAATGCAGGGGGTTTTGTTTCTCTTTTTTTTCTTCTGCTGGATTTAGTGTTCATGGCAGTAGATTAACTACTTTAGTCCCCAGTTTTGAGGGTAAACCACCAATTAATTTCAAAGACACTGTGTTTATCTCCTACTGCACTAAAGTGGGTATGAGGTCCAGTACATATGTCATTACTTTTGTAGACTCCTCATGAAAGGCTCAGTGCTGATGGGTAGTTTTCTTTCCTTCCCTTTGCATCTTGGAAAAAACTTCTGACGATATCACAGTTCTGCTCCTTTTTCAGAGCCAACAACAGCTAGGAAGCAAAATCTGAAAGCATCAGAACAGGAATAAGATTAAAATCTGCTTCCATATTTACAAACAAGTTGTATATTTAGGTGTTTGCTAAATGCTAAAAACTTTCACTTCCCAGCTCAACCAGGTAAATTTGTGATTGCCTGGTATTTTCAGGGAGAAGTAGCTTTTAGACAACTCTGAGTACAAAACCAAGGTTTGTACACATGTGCACACCAAATTAAATATAATTAAGCCAGCATCAGAAGCACCACTAGCACAAGAAATCGATGTCCTAGAAGCTGGGAGAACTTCCAAGAGCAGGACATATAAGTGGCAAAGAATTGAAACTATTCTGCTGCAAAAATATGGACTGAAGAGAGCATTAAGACAAGGAAGCCCTGTGCCCAGCATGACAGAACAGCTAATACTTCTAAAGGAAAGAATAAGGAAAATTGTCTTCTCTCCATTTTTATTCCCACTTTTTACTTGTTTCACCTCTCTCATTGCATATTTATGCCAATGCCACTGACTTTGTTGAAGATTTGAAGCTTCAGGCACACAAATACAGCTGCGAGTTGGCAGCCAGAGTACATATGATGGGGGCAACAGCAGTGATGGAGGAACCCCCTGTGCCAGGGAGGGGTGCAGAAAAGGAAAGGACATATAGACCCTTGCACAAGACAAAGGCAAATGCAGTCCTTGTTTGTGCATGTCTGATTTTTCTCTTTTTAAGTCTCTACAGCTGACTTGGATCTTAACTCCCAGGCATAAATCTTGCCAAATTGTTTGGCATCTTTATACACAGCACTAGGGCTTGCACAGCACATTGAGCCAAAAATATTAAGAAACATAGTATTTTGTTATGTAGCTAATGACTTATAGCTTTCAGTCTCAAAGTACTCAGAAGCTTCTACTACATGTGGAAAACCAGCGTTAGAAATGTGCACAGCACCATCGAGGCTCTGATGTTCATCTCTAAATGAAAAGCACAGTTTTCCTCCACCATCTGTGGGGTTACCAATCTGTAGAGCTCATGACTGACATTTCCAAAAGCATTAACTCACCCCTACAAATTTTGTGGTGGGAATGGACATCCCTTCAATTGAACAGATTTGAAAATGGGCTACTACATTCTGTGACTTCATGGGACCTTATTGGAAATTTTGTGTTGATTTGAGTAGTTCAAGGGACTCCAAACATGGTGCAGAAGGCAAATCTTTCTCTGCCATATTAGTGCTCCAGATAGACTGTGTTCATGCTCTGAATTAAACAGCAGATAGAATGGCAAATTTTTCTTTTTTTCCCCTTGCACTTTCTTTCCTCCCTCCCTGCTTTGTTAAAAATAAAATTTAAAAAAAAGCTAAAGAGCTGTATAAGAAATTCCATCTGGCAGCTGTAGAGTAGATAGTGAACATAAAGAAGAGATTCCTTTGCTGTGCCTAATGCATGCTGCTTATCCAAATTAGCCACACAATTACTTCTATCAATGCAAAACTAGTTTAATGTTTTTTTTCTAGTGCACAGCACTTGAGAATGACTTAAAATGCAGTGTAATTTGCCACAGTGTATGTCCTGAAGTGGCTCACTAATGAAAAGAGGATTAACTCTCCATTATTCTGAATTACCATTTTGTGAAATCACTAACAATATTTTCATTTATACGCATATAACCCAAGGGGGACAAATATTCCAGCCATCCAAGCGATTAACAAATAAAATTTATTAGATAACATGCACTTTGGTCTTATTTATGAAGAGAAAGATTAGGGTATAAAAATGCAGATGACTGGATTTTGATCATCCTTGTTCTGATAATACCCTTGAGTCCCTGACAGCAGAACCGGGGAGCAGCAGCAGTTCAGGGTTGTGCACACACGGGATTGAGCGCCAGAACCCACGGGATGCCGGGCTCAGCACGGGGAATCTCGCAGCCTTGAGCACCTGGTCTGCCCCACCCCACCGAGGTGTGCCCCCAACCCGGGTGTGAGCAGCCACCACAGGTGGCACAGAGAGAGAACAGGAAGGTGTCACCAGCTCACACAGCCTGGCCTTGGCACAGGCCAGCAGAATGAGAGGAAAGCTGTGCTCTGGGCACAGGGAAAGGGAGGGATGAGCTGCAGACTGCCCTGCCTCACTGGGAGGGAACTCCTGGCCCCAGACACAGGGATCTGTTCCTCAGCATATCCTGAGTCTGGGCTCAGACCTTCCTGCTGGGGAGAACCCTCCAGCACAAGGGCAGCTCTACAGACAGCTGACTTTTCGTCCCTGCCCCGTGAAATAAAAATGCTGTCCTGAAGCAGCATTTCCAGGAGCAGGCAGGGTGCAGAGTTCTTTCTGCAAAGGACACATGGACAGTCCCAGCTCCAGAGAGCTTCCACATGACCCTGGGATTCGCTCAGCTGGTCAGAGGAAGGTGCTAATAATGCCAGGCTCACAATCTCCATGTGGGCCATTCACTTGGGATGATCCTTGTGGGTGTCTCTAACTGAGGCTATTCTGTAATCTGAAGATGTGTCTCCAGCACAGTGCAGTGCCATGAGTGACTGCCAAGCTGGCAGAGCACTGCTGAGCATTCAGCCTGCACTAACTCATCTATAGCCCACATGAAGCACCACAAGGGGTGGGAGCCTGCTCCAACAAGCCTGTGCAGAGGTAAGCCTGCAATCTGGCTGCCATCTGACTGCACGGGGTGAAGGCTCTGCAAGAGATGGTCTCCTCTCCACACAAGTCTGCCAGAGAAATCTGAGCTTTCCCTGCCTGGGCTTGTGCTAGACATTCATCCCTTATACCCGCAACAGCACTAAGAACAACCACTCCAAAAAAATCCAATCTACTTTTCACTCTTTATTCCAAGAGGGTTGGCCTAGGGAATAGTCTTCCTGGAGCTCTGTTTGGTGTACACAGAACAACTAATATGAGATGAGATTAGACATTTTTGATTCCTGGGAAGATGCAAGCCCTTCTGCCCCCAACCAAATGCTTCATGGCAATTATTTCCAGAGCTGAAGTAGCAAACCAGCCCTTTTGCCCCCTTTTCCCTCCTCCTAGTTAAACTCTATTACTTGTTACATAGTCTAGAGTGAAATATGAAATATATGCTTTACTAGAGGAATTTCAACGGATGCTTTCCTGTGCTCTAATTCAATTTAAAAATCCCCACAGCAGGTAACATTGGCACGGCATAAAAGAACATAGCGTACTTGAAAGTTCAGGGAGCATGTGGCTTCCCAGGACAGACAGAAACAAGGATTTCTCAGCAGTGGTCGAGCTTTCAGAGTGTTAACCAAGCTTCAAACTGCGCCGGTGTTCCAGTACTACAAATGATCATTTGCAGATGTAATTTCCCTGTTCTGAGGTGTAACAAATCAATGCATTGTGGCCACCAACTGTGATTACTGATTGCATTGCTTTCTCTTCTTTGCTTTCTTTCCTGCATCCCATGTTATGGAGCCATGAATAAAAGTAGTCAGTCCTTCAGCATCAAGGCAACAGGCTCCCAGTTAAGATAACTCCTTACTAGACAAACAGCAGTTCTTATCAATTTCTAGATAACAGCCTAATCACTCCCAAACTCAGACTGTCTTAGATTTGTATCAGACAAACATTATCTACATTGCTGAGTCTGCATGTGGAATTAGCATAATTGTGGTGTGGCAAGGGAAAAGGCTGTTCCAGGGCGTGACTACTGGGGCAGAGACATGGGCCTTGGTACTACGCATAGGCATGCAAGACAAGCCCAAGGTAATTTTGTTACAAGCTGGAATTCTCAGAGCCCTTTAAAAATCTCAAGAGAGGACCACTTAGCTAAACATCATCATTATGTTTTAAGAAGCTTGGCTGAAAGATAGATCCCCTTGCCAGTGAAAGCAAGCCAATTTTTGAACAAAGGTGTACACTTGCCAAACAAAAACTGACTCTACAATCTTACACAGCTTTGGAGTAGGAAAACAGGAATCATTTGGCTTTTTCAAGCTTTGTAGAGAAACAGAACATGACAGGCACAAAAGAGCCCAAACTGAGCAAACAAACCCCACGGGTACATGGGATGTCAGTGAAAAATGGACATCCTGCTTTCAGGAGAGCTCTACAATAGCCACATAAAGGCACTAGCCAGATTTTTAGAATTAAAAGGACAACAGCCAACACAAAAAAACTTGGGAGCAACTACAGGATTCATTGCCTGCAAGAAAGGTGGATTTTTGGCAGGCTCTACTGGCACACTTCATAAGATCAAGCCCAACTCCACCTCTTGTTACAAGTCTCTTACTGAACCACAAGGTTCAATTTCTCCCCTCAGGGGAATAAGAGACCTGAGCAACTGCTACCCTGAGACACCAGAGAGTCCAGCAGGAGAAACAGAACAGAGCCCACAGAGAGATGCAGCAGACAGGGAATCTGCAGCTGGCAACATGGGAAAAAGAAGAGTAGAAGAGAGTACAGCAGTAAATGCAACAGCCACCCGAATAGACACAGTTCATCTGCTAATGCTACTGAAAATCACAAAGGGCAAGCCTTTAGGAGGGTCTTAGTTAATGATAAAAGACCTTGACAACTTAAATTTGCCTTCAGTTCCCCTGGGTGCTTTAGATCCCTAGGCTGTTAGACCTACCAAATCTTACCAGTGGATTTTTCAGGAAACAAATTCCTAGCAGAGACTGAACTTCAATAATCACAAACCTTTGAGTTTTGTTTCCATTGCTGGTGAGCTCATCCAAAAACATATTCCTCACCTCATTCTGGGGAGGCAGAAACCCGGGGGCAAGCCTGTGTTTGCCACAGAACAGGCTCATCTGTCTTGAGCAATGCTCAATCACACCTGGTCAGTGCTGCCCCCAGGACCCCACAGCTGGAGCAGGAGTCACTTGCTTTGTGCTTCCTTGGGTTAATGTTCTGTTTTGGTTGCATTCCAGTTTCTTGCACATACTGAGAGCACTACTCCATGGACAAGATGTCATCAGGAAGCTGGAATGCTGGGAAGAAAAATGCCTATACAGCAGTCAAAGTGGATCCTGATGAGGACTACTGTACCCCAGGGGCATTTGAACTGGAGAGGCTCTTGTGGAAGGGATGCCCAAAGTACACTCACGTCAATGAAGTCTGGCCCAACCTCTACATAGGAGACGAGTAAGTGCACACAGTACCCCCTGCACAGCAGAGAAGGGTACCTGCTGCATCTCCCCTACACAGGGGATGGCCAGGCTCTTCTAAACACAGCTCACCAACAGAGCAAAGTGTTTGAAACCATTGACAGTGTCAGAGTTCCACAGAGCCATCAGAGCCTGGCGTGGCCCTGGCTGTTACTGCTGCTTCAGGAAGGCACAGAGTAAATGCAGCCAGGTCTGCTGATAAAGACAGACTGACAGCACTGGTTGTGGCACCAGTGTAGGCTGCAGAGGTTGAAGCTCATCATGATCTATTTTTAAATTGTTCATTTCAAGGAGAAATTTGTTATTTCTCTTTGAGTGAAAGTCATTCCACAGTTACAGAGCATGGCCTGGATGTGTTGGCCACACCTCAGGGTGGTTTAGGCCTAAAATGTAATTCTTGAAAAGTGACTGAAGAGACAGCTCACCTTGCAGTGATATTTCTGCATTTCCAAGCCTGTGCTTGTGTACATAGAATACTCTGCATTTCCAAATTGCTCAAAAGATTAAAGCAAACAGAACCCTGAGGAAGGCAAAGCTGCAGAGATGTGTCTTACTGATCAGACCAAGTGTGATTTGGAAAAAACCCAAACCCACAAAACAGACTTAGTTCTGCTGAGCACAGGACTAAACTAGAAACAGCCCATTCCAAGAAGCAGAGAAGACTGCTGCAGCAGGAGACAAGGCATCAGAAAAACCCCCAGCCCAAGCCCTGAGCGGAGCAGGAGAGCTTTTCTTACCCCTTTGGCATTATTGATCCAGTTCCCATTTTCCTCTACACCCTGCACTAACATGACATTTATTTTTACATCATCACTGAAAGACACAAGTAGGAGCCCCAGTGGCTCCAAAGTTCTCAATAATTTTTTAAAAGGTCCTAAAATTCATCTGTTGCCAGCTTATAAAAGAGGAAAGATATACAACTTTGAGAGTTACAAGACTCCTAATATCATCCACCAATTACTTCTGTGGCGCCAGAGGCAGCAGAAAGACACAAGAGTTCTGGTCTTGAACCAAGCCAGGGCTCCCACTTTTAGAGACAAGGGTGGGAGAGAGTGTGTGCGTGTGTGGTGCGGGATAAAAAATTAAACCATGGGAACAGCCTGTCCAAATGATTCAGGAACAAAAGAAAAGGGGGTTGAGTTTCTCTCTCCACATCCTGCCCTGCCCCTCCTGTTAGATATTTCTAACTCAAGATTCACCATAAAGAATGGCCTCTTCTGGCATTTATTTCCTACTTCCTTGTTTAGAATTATTCACCACCAGAATTATTCTGAATGAAGCTGTTAGAATAATTTTCCTCTGATCTCTGTGATGAAGCTATAGCTGTGCTCGCTGAGCAAAGGGATGTAACCAGACAAGAAATCAGTCTCTGAGCTCAAGACAGCAGTCACTGGCTCTTTCCTGTAATCTTCCTGTAGCAGTGACTTCTTACACCTTGTAATTTAGTAAAAGCTAGAAGGTGTGACTCTGAATACACCACACACCTGGCACTTTGTATGAACTAACCAGAGGAGCAGAAATAAAAGCTTCTTGAGAGGTACACAGAGCTGCACCCTGTCATGCTGGGCAGTGTGCTTCTCCTGGGGATTGGTCTTAAGTCAGGAGGAAAACCAGTGGTGCTTCAAGGGAAAGCAAGTCCCCCACCATGACAAGACAAAAGAATGAGAAAACCAATGGAGAAGGGATAACAAGTGAGGAGCAGGTTAGGGGGAAACAGAAATAAAACTTTACCAGAAAATGGGACTCCCCAGAAGAGAACAACTATTGTCAGCCAGGCAAGGGCAAACTTGACATGGCAGAAAATCTGAGAGGAGAACTGGTCTGCAGGCAAGATGCACGCTTTCATTACCTAACTAAAATTTGCTTTGAAATAGGCAAAGTCTATGGACCTTTATATCTTTCCTAGAGCCAGCTCTGTATCTTACTCCTGAACAGCTTCCCCTCTCAGTGTGGCAGGGTTTTGTATTGTTTTAAGATCTTGCTTTAGGACTGGTGGCCAAAGAGATGCCATAAGCCATGAACAGATGTTGGGTGCATTTACATCTTTAGCCATGCTAAATTAAGGCTGATCTTGAAAGAATTTGGTGGAACTCATCAACAAAATCAAATGAACACACATGCAGAGTTCATCTTCAGAGCCTCCACATCTGTGCTTCATTCCTGCCTCCTGCACTTACAAGGTTAACAGGACTTGTGACTGCTTATGGAAATGCTAATTAATTACCCTGACTACGTAACCACATCTTCCTTCTAATGCAATACAGGCTATCAAGGAGCCCTGTGAGGCCACTCCATCCTTTTGTTATAAGGCTTCACTGCAGATGTTGCCCAGAGGCAATGAAATCTCTATGAGCCTGTCAGACCCAGAATAATCAAAGCCTCAAAATATAACATGCTGTGTTCAGCTCCAATTGAAATTTTCCCCCAGCAAGTTCCAAGGGCTTTTAAAGACCAGATACTGGAATTTGTATGACACAGCCCAGTGATAGGAATAAATCACTCTTGGCCAAGGTTTTGATTCAGTTGCTACCAGGATTAGTGTTTGCATGTATCCTCCTCATATTTAGAAGTCTTCTGAAGGGACAGAAAGCAATCTTGTCTCTCTCCTTTCTTTCATTGGCCCCCTGGTTGCTTGCACAGGCAGTTTTACTGGCAAATCCCAAACCTGCTTGGTTCACTGGGATCACATGGAAAATCTCTGCCAGTTACTCATCCTGTAGTTTCTTCCTGCAGCTCTTCAGTGATGGCCTTATTACCTGAGACGATGTTTAGGCTTTCACATTTCTGAAGTTCAAAGAATATTTCAGCTAAAGACAAAGGCCTCTCAATTTGTTTTCCTCTTAAACTTTCACTAGATCCCATCAGGATTTAAGGCCTGATCACAATTTCAGGTCTTGCCATGTTGTCGAATGATTCCCAAAAAGAATAGTTAGGGAAAAAAACCTCTTCTGAAATGTAATTCTTTACAAGTTAAGTATGAAAAATAATTTTCTGGGTATGCAGCTAAAGTGAGCTTGGAATTCAAAAAAACTATGGTCTGTGCCTGTGCTGTGCCATGGCCCATGGGCTTCAGAACCAATGCAGGAAAGGAAAATGAGTAACTCAAACCAACAATTTGGAGTGCATAATAATTAAGATAAATAACTAAACACTAAATATATGCATAACTAAAACTCATAACTCATTCTCTCCTCTTACCTTTCTGCAGAGAAGCAATACAGTATGGCTTTTTCCAAGTGACTAAGTAAAAAGACAATTTACACTAAGCTAGAAGAAAACAGATGGGACTCACTCAGGCTGGAAAACAGCTACCTCCCACCGTTTAGCATTACGAACTCCTAGCACCTACACCCATATTAATCATATAAAAATAGAAGCAAATGCAGATTTAGATTATAACAACACTCTTGAGGATATAGTTTTAACTTGGGTAGAATGAGAACCTGCCAATTGTAACAGCAGTTTAACAATCCAGAAAATCAGATCTTTAACACTGAACAGTAAACCTCAATGCTCCAATGGTTTCCAAGACAAGTGAAACTTCTCCATATAACATCTCTGTCTATCAGGGATTTCTAACATTTGATGAGTGACTGAAGTCAAGACCAGGAACTGACTGACCACAGCATGTGTGCTTGGTGCCTTTGCTGTATAGAAAGCAGAGAGCTATTCCCTCTGTCTAGGTTACATCACTTACAAAAACCACATCCACCATTTTGGGCTAGAGGAAAATGAACTACTAAATCTTTTCTATCCCATATTCTGACAATCCCGTTCAGTATTTTCAGTGGTACCTAAAAATTCTTTTTATTCACACTGAACAGGAGGTACCCAGAGAAATGGAGCAACACCTCAGAAAGAAAAGGGGATACAATGCTACACTATCTCTAGACTCCCTCAGTGCTGGAGTTACCAAGGAAAATTGGGTCAGTATTATTGGAAATTCTCAACATCTCTCCTCAGGAGGGAGAACTGCCAGATTTTCTTAAGAAAGTGTCAATATTGCCTATATTCAGCAAGCTTCTTTCTGACACTGACCATCTGGTAAATTATCATCCTGCATTGAGCTTTCTTTTAGCGCTTAAGTAAATGGAAAAAAAGTTCGAGAGAGACGATTCCTCTCCTAGTAACATGTTGCCTCAGATTTCCTGGTGTTTTGTCAATCTGGGTCACATCAATCTGTGGCTCTAACAGTCTATACTGAAACATGTTTGCATTGCACAACCTTTGCATGAAGTTTGAGACTTGGCTCTACTTAAAGCGGATAAGCTCACTGGTCATCTGGTTGAGCAGTACCAGCTGCAAGGTGCTGACTTACCTGGAGAGGGAGTTGCTCTGCCCACACCCTCCTGAGGTATTTTGAAGGATTACTTCTCTTCCTTTAGGTGTACTTATGTTTTCCTCACGAGCTTCCCTATCTTCTCTTTGTTAGCTGCTTTCAATATACTTCATACTACATGTGAAGGTGCAGGCTCCAGTGCCGGCAAGTTCTTTTCCCCTCTCTTCCAATTTCATTGGTTTGGGCAACTTTCTAACAAAAGCAGCTGGGACTAAAGCTTGTTATGACAGCATTTTTGAAAAGATACAAGGGATTTGGTACACTGGAGACAGCAACCTGAAAGAAAGCATTCTTTTTCATGTTATAGCTACTTACATTGTTTCTTCCAGAAGAATGCAGAGTTTGCTGCAGCACTTGCTATTAATCCCATGAAACTTAGCCATGAAACTTACAGCAGGCACAGTTAAAGTCTCAGACAAACCCTCTACTTGCCCTTGCCCAACCCAAGAGAGGTAAATAGTCTTTTGGGAACCACCTGAGAATGGATGACTCTTTTGTCTGGGTCAGTTGCTCCTTTCGGTGAGTCTGTTAGTATCAATATATCCATATGTGAAAGTGATTTTATCTCAAATTTTCACCACTGAGTTGGGATTCCCACATCAAAGTACTCCCCCTTGCCTCAGAACTTCAAAAACATGTTTATGAGTCCATCTGCCCTACAGTAAATGCAGGGTCAGATTCAGCAAAGCACTGAGCTTTTGCTTAACATAGAAAAAAGGACTTCTGGGTATACTTAAATTTTAGCATAAGTTTATGTGCTCTGAACTCAAGAGCTGATGAGCTTTTACATGGGACTAATCAGCCCAGGTCATCTCTTAGTAAACTGGATTACATTGAAATTTTCACTGTTATGTCCCAGTGCCACACTTCACCTTCCTTGCATAGGAAGGTTCAGGGCAGACACTGGAGACCACGGCTGCACCATGTGAAAGGAAATCAAGTGCTAATACCACAGATGGTGGAGATCTACAAAATGAAAACAATTGCAAGATAGCCAAGCACTTACAACTTCACCTACGTTGGCATTTGTTGCAAAATCCTCTTTACAATGGTTACTTAAGATTCAACCATAATCACAAAAATGGAAGTATTAATCACAATTTAATAGGAAACAGCAGCACCCAAAGAGGGGAAAAGAAGAATGTTGTTAGCTTGACTATTACACTGTGGTAGTGAGCCAACTGCAAGGGAAAAAAACAATGCCTTTTCTAGTCAAAAGTGAATCAGGAATAGAGTTATAAATCCTCCAATAAGGTAATGATACATATACCCCTGAACAATCCTATGCTATTAGTATCCTCAACCAATCAGATATTTATGCCTCATTTATTTCTCTTTTTCCTCTACAATACTGATACCTCAGGCATGGTAAAAACAGCAAGGAAGGCCAAGAGCATCCCCCTCTCCTTGGGGTGTAAACCAGAAGTATCATGCATGATGCAACACAGCAAACCCCAGAGGCTGTGGTTCCAGTGCAGGGAGGGATGCTTTCACAACACCATCCACACTGCAGCCGCAGCTGAGGGTGGAAAGCACACCAGTCCTTCCCACAAAGCCAGAGCTCACCGCTGCCTACGGGCAGTCCAAGCAAACCTGCTGAGGGGCACAGTCACATTTCCAGTTACAGGCACACAGGTCCCCCCCATGAGGCCCTACCAGGCTGTTTCTTGCTCTGTTAACTGTAAACCAAGCTGCTGTACCCACAGCACGACCCCAAGTTTAACTGACTACACTATGGCAGTGTCAGCCTCAGCACAGGCCATCTCTGCCTGGGAATGTTTATGATCAAAATACAAAATACTGGCTGACAGGAGGCAAAAAGCAAACAAACCTGAGCCAGTATGACAAGTGGTGGTCCAGCTAGGCTCTTGGCTTAGATTTTGGGAAAAGATTTTACAAGAAAAAAAAAGAGGAAAATTTTTCAGAGAACAGTAGCAAAATCTCTTACAAAATATAATTGTCAAGTGTAAGACTCTGGGGGGGATAGAAAGACGAAAAAGCTGAAGTACTTTCTAATCTCCATATTAGGTTTGAAAGCAAGCATCCTTGCACTAGAAAAAGACTAAGTGTCACTTCAGCTTTCTTCAAAAGATGCAGATTCCAAAGCCCAAGGCAAGCACCTCTTGCAGCCCAGTGAACTCTATTTTCTATTACACAATAACTGTTTCTTCGTATCTCCACACATCATTATATATTAGAAACCTTAGGAAAAGCTTTCCTTAGATGAAAGTGTCCAGGGTATCTGCTGTAAGAAAGGTGCCTGACATCCTCTTTACAGGCTGTGTGCACCAGCTTGGCCTGCAGATGCAAAAGCTGCGTATGCACAGGACCTGTACTGACCCTGCTCCACTTAGGGCAAGTATTTTAGGTCTTGCTTCCACTAACGGGTTCTACAACACCTACACACAGTTTGAGTGATAGCTATTCCAGTGAAAACGTGGAGAACTGAATAGATTTGAGTGCTCAGCACTGAACATTCATTCTCTGGAAATTTTTCAGATTAGCAATGTCAGTAGAAAAAAAATGTATCCTTATTATAAAGAAACAATTCCATTGGGTAAGGTTCCATTCAGTCCAAAGGTTATTGCCAAATCAGTGTGCATATCAAACACAATTAGAAAGCAGATAACATTTTAAAGTCAGCCTAGCCCAAGCATTGAGGAAAACAGCATAAATTCCTTGGTACACTTGTAATTTGCTGTTTAAAAGAAAAAAGTTATTTCACAGAAGATGATTTAATTATATCTGAGCATTTATAATGAATTTTTGCAACACCATTCAAGGTTGATACATTGCTGCTTCTGAGTCCATTTCCAGCCCAAATCAGGAAACAAAAGGATGCATATTCCCAACCTCTGACAGGTAAAGGGCAAAACAACAACTAATGCATTGGTGATGCAAACTGATTAAATAAAAAGGAGGATGATTAATTCTATCCTGGGCCTCAAATTCACAGAATACAGCTGCAGGCAAGACTGGGAGATGGAAGGAGAAGTTCACAGGAGTTTGGCCAGGCTGAGCCAGCTGCTAATGTGAGTTACTGGAAGACAGTATCCCTTCTTTCTGAATGCCTACTGCAAAACTGAGGCCATCCAACATCACAAAATCAGGTCCTAGGAAACAGAACACAACTGTGTGACTGTGCAGAAAAATGCATTAGTTACACCCACTGTGTCAAAAGACAATCTCCAATCAAGGAAACAGGAAAATTTGATTTAATATAAAAACAAGTGTCAAATGTTAATGACTGTGATTTGACAGTCATTATTTGACAAACCTATTATTTGACACTATCCTATTATTTGACACTATCCTTGCTCAGAACAACTTCATAATTTACTTCTAATGCTATTTATTAGCCTGAGCAGTGCTTGCAGAAGCCAAAGTGTGATAATGTCTACAGTCCATCCAAAACTTCAGTTTTCTACTGACCCTAACTACTCTGCAGTCCTCCTTCCTACTCAAAATGTAGGTCCACTTGCAAGAGCTCTCCTTGTGCACGGGTCTCTGACCTCAAGTTCTCAGTCTTACATGGTTTGTAGGATACATGCTTTGGGCCAAGTCTGATGAATGAAAACCACATTTTCTCTATCCCAGCATCAGGGAGGCAAAACACAGACAGACTTAATTTGAAAGCAGGAACTGTAGCTCACCTCAAGGACATCAAAATGAAGAGCAGTAGTTATTCACTGCATCCTTACACTTCAGCCAGGACATTTAACCTGGTTTATTTTAAGTACTCTCCATCCTTTCAGTATAGAACTGAAGTGTCTCTGCTGGCAATGTGTACACACAGAGCATACACACCTGAAGGGAATCCTGGGGCACAAACCTCCTAAAAGCAGGGAGAGGAGGGAAAGTCTTCCTCAGTCAATCACTGCTATAGGAACACAAAGGGAAGGAGTAAGCATTATTTAATATGAGGTGAAGGTGGCAACTTACAGCATCAGCAGCATGATGCTGCTGCTTCTCTGTCCCCTCCAGTCTACTGAACTTATTAGGTAGGCATCAGTAAGAGAAGTTTTTATTTACTTTTTACATGTATAGGGGATGTGTGACAGTATTTCATGGCAGAAATACCAGTACTGTCAAGACATTATCATTCCTGACCAGAAAGGGATTCCTGCAGGGCAGTATCTACTCAGGACAGCCAATGATCATGGGCTTAATTTAACTAAGAGCAAGCACAGGTGAAACCTTCAGTATCCACATCCCAGTTAAATGCTCTAATCATCAGGTTCTTGACTGCTCAGAGGGGGGTCCTGACTTAGAGGGTGGAAAGGCAGTCAACTTCAAGCTATTGTGGGCTGTCACCACTAGAATTATGAAACACAGCAGGTAGCCCACCACAATGTCCTGTGTGACAGCAGCTACATTTACACAAGGAAGTGTTCAGGAAACATTCATGGAGAGAGGGACTTTTGTTTGGAAAAAGCTTTCTTAATATCATGCAGTAGTTATGTGAAAATACATTAACAGAATAAAGGCTATGCCATTTTTTTCTTTTTGTAAAAAGCTTTGTAGTTTTTCTAGGCACTAATGAAACTCGACAGCTTTTTCAGAACAAAATTTTCCCAAACTAAAAGCTTTCTGTAATAGACAAAAAAAAGTTTTCACATGCCTGGCTATGAACTCTACATTTTTTTAGGAATTTCATCCTAAAGCAAGCACCTACAGTGGGTATTGAACATACAAATCTAAGCTTTCCTCTCCTCTCTGGCTTCCCTTGTCCAAGGGAAGAAAGGACAAGGACAAATAAACACATTTGGCTAAATACACGACTTCCAGCAGCTTCCTCTGAAGGCTAATATCCAATTTCCTTATCTAGTTCTTTTTGCTTTAGACCTCTGGTTTGACCAAACAAGACTGTAAAATAGAGTTGTTATAGGAAGTTATATTCACACAAGGGTGAGATTTAAATTTTTTATTTATTTTTTATAGAAATGGAGAAAAAACAGTAACTTCTTTTGGGCAAGAAGAGCTTCTTTTTGAATCCCAGATGATTTTACTACTCACATATTACTCTTATTACATCTGCATTTGATGGGACAGAAAACAGCATTCATGGGTCCTATTTCAAGTCTGCCACTGAGTTCCTTTTCTGACTTTAGATAATTCCTTCTATTTCTCTCAGTATCTCAAGTTTCTTCTTGTACACAATGGATTGAAGCCAGTATTGCCTATGTGCAAAGGTAACAGGAAAATAAATTCATATTAAACATGCTCTAAGGACCTGGGGGAGATAATCAGGAACTCCAAAAAGAATGACAACTTCAAACTGAATGACAATATCTTAAGATCCTTAAAACGGTAAACGAGGCGTTGTTAAAGCATTATCAGTTTCACTAACATTTAGAACGTACCAAATCAGAAGTTTTCTTAAATTTTTTTCCTCTAGTCTTGAAGAAGCTTCTTGACTTACATGGCAGCTCTTGTTTTACCAGAAAAACGGCGCTGGATCGCTACAGCCTGGAGAAGGCGGGGTTCACCCACATCCTGAACGCGGCCCATGGGCAGCGCAACGTGGACACCGGCCCCCAGTACTACAGCAGCATGAGCGTGCAGTACCACGGCGTGGAAGCTGACGACCTCCCCACCTTCAACCTCAGCCAGTTCTTTTATTCGGCTTCCAAATTCATTGAGAACGCACTTCAGGATGAAAGAAGTAAGGAGGGTGCTGAAAACGGTTCAAACCACTGTAATATTTGCCACATCTAATTAAAAGCATAGTTCCGTGGCATTTAACCTTGTGGGAATGAAACAAGTCCAATATAGTTTAACAGAGACTATAAAACCAGTAGTAGGGAACCAGTCTAGAAGAAGGCAGTGATGTAACTGGGACCCTTCTCACTGATACTCCCCCAAGAGCCCCTTACCAAGCACTTTTGTCAAAGTTCTCATCACAGCTTGTATCAAGGGGTCCTGTCTGACAGAGATTTTTTTGTTGTTGTTTTGACTCCTTCAAAACCACATCAGAGACAACTGGAAATTGCATAGGTGACACAAGCATGCTGTCTTTTCCTCCTTTTTCTGATTAGTCTCTATCAAGACAGATTTAATGAATATTAGTTGCATAGTGGTGGAAGTAGAACACAAGCAGTCTCAGCCATTCCATGCTGTCATTCCACAGCTTCATGCTCTGCAGCATTAGATTCTCTCTATAAATACAGAAACCACCCTTCCTACCTGACCATCAGATCTACCCCAACCTATAACATTTTTCTCCCTGCCATCTTCCAAGCAGCAGGGAACTGATACAGCTCTGACAGCAGTAATGTAGAAACATTTCATTAAAGTGTTTGTAATTTCTCAGCTTGATTACCACAATTCATTATTTGCTGATCTCCAGCAGTGTTCTATCAGAAAGCTTTACACTGATGTGAAGTGCTACAGCCTAGGCCTCACACTGATTTTCAATATTACTCCTACTACTTCCCACCACATACTTTTAAAAAAATTCTCAGCAGGATATTTTACCAGAAACCAGTTGAGAAATTTACAACTTTCCTGCTGACCTATACAGACCTTAATATCAGAGGGTCAGATATCAAGTTTCTAGCCTTGTGTCAGCTTCTGTTCTTGGCTGTCTAGCTCAGCTGCAGGCAGTTACTACCTGACTTGCCTCCAATAGCCAGCCAGGTCTTTACAATTTTACCCTTTCAGCAAGTACAGTCCACACAACAGTCCCTTCCCTTGCTCAGAAGAAAACCTTGAAAGCAGATCAGTTTTAAAAATCAAAGTCCTAATAGCAGGAGAAACTGCTTCAGGAGCTTACTTGCTTATGAAGAAAGATACCCAGCATTTCAAAAAAGTGTTTCTGAAGCAGTGCCTTTGGAAAGGAGAGGATAACTAACACACACCCGTGTCTAGCCATGCCTGGAGGCCAGAGGTCAGTGTCAGACTGGAGTAGCTGGAATAAGAAATGCAGACTTCCTCATTCTCACCACCCTCTTGTTCCCACAAGACTTTAGTCTGCTGTATTGAGGTAAAGAAACAAGCACAAGGGAAGCAGCAAGGGCAAGAGAAAAGCCTTGCTTCCCAATAAATATTGTAGGAGGAAAGGGTGAGATGAGGGGATATTAATCTTGTTGTTTCAAAACCACATCAAAGTCCAGGAAGTCCTGAGACAGTAGCACCAGCCCAACACTCAAACACAAAACCAAACTGAAGAGTGACTGGGTGAACAAACAAAACAAAACAAACAAACAAAAATCTGCACTCAAGTAGATGCTGCAAATTGCAGTGATTTCTGTAGCTGTAGTAATTTCTGCCACATTCACGTGGCTTTTAAACAAGTTAGCTAGGGTCTTTTCTGATGAAGACCAATAAAATAAAGAACTGCAATACTCACGAAGAAAAAGAGCAAACTCTTAACTTTCTCATGAGGGAAAAGTAAAATGTATGTATGTACACCTTTTATGCCAGCCACAGATATGCATAAAGACACTATGCATGGCCCAGGAAGATGTTTAAAGCATGACAATAACTTTCCAACACACATTTACAGAATAGAATGACTCCAGAAGCTAGACTAAAGTGTGGAGTGAAGCCTCCTATGGAAGAAAAGACTAGAGGTACCTAGTGCTCTGCTCCAACATAAATGTGTATTTATGAACGTACATCTTGTGCAGAAAGGTGTTCTGCATTTCCAGTGCCAATGAACAGGCTATTTTGTGTGCACCTTCCTGACTGACAAAGAACATCCAAATTCCTAAACAGGATTTTGTATCAAGTAACCAAGCACTTATCTCCAGTGGGTCTTCAGAGTGTGGTGCAAAATACTTCTGATCAGTAACACCTTTGCATTGCTTTGCTGCTTTGTATTAGAACTGAGCAAATGCAGAGAGGGAAAGTGGGGGAAAGGAAAAGGTTTCAGCTTGTATGACCACAATGTATGTGTTAATGAATTTACTCTGGCTGTTTCTGGGGTATGACCTTCAGCCAGATGATCAAATTATTGAATAGATGTCTTCATATAATGATTTTTGCTGGGAAGATGCTCAGTAGTCAATGCTGTTGAATCAAGTTGTCATTCTAATGAAGAAGGCCCTCTCTGAAACAGACCAGAAAGCCTGGCAATTTGGATACAGTCAAAACAGTCCTAATTATGATTTAACATTCAAAATCATCATTATGCTGAAGAAAGTCCCTGATCAGAACAGTATTTGCAGGGTTTAAGCATGGGCTGATGGACATAAGAACAGTTTTAAGAGTAAGATTTAGAGGCAAACTCTAATGGGTCACAATTATGCATGCTGTCATTCAGCTGTGCATAAAGCTTTCCCAAAACATGCAATTCAGACCATTGAACAGCTTAAAATTTTTATCAGTGAGGCCTGTATAACATGAAAGGAAGACATTATTTTAAGAAGTTTTTAGGTTTCCTACTAAGCTACAGATTTAATACTCATTCCCTTGGAATTTTAGTTCCTCAGAATGTAGAATAGAGGGTAATGGCATTTTCACTTTATATTAGAATGTCAGAGGAAAATACACTTAAGACAGATTTTAAAAGAAAACAAAGTGGGAAGAAACACATGAGACAGGTAGAAAGACTTGAGGCTTTTGACCAAAGACACCTCAACATTCATGGCTCCAACTGACTCTGGAAAAGTAGTGCTGCACCTAGACAAATTTTCAAGAAACACAAACCCAAGTGAAGTGAATGAAGTATTTCAGAGATCTGACACCACTCAGCAGACCTCTGTCCCTGTGCACTGACACTGCATATTCTGGCACACTTTGAAGATATAAGTGGTCACAATCCAAGACTGCGAGAGCAAAATCCCTTTTGGGGAATGAGGGTTCAGAGTGGTCCTTTATATTGGAATGGAAGAGACTACAAAATAGTACAGAAGGGACACAGCTCTGCAGAAGAGTGGCAGTGTTCTGCTGGAACAGGCAGTTGGCTTTTGACTATTCACACACAGAGCAAAGGACAGACTTCCTTTTCTGCAAACCAGCAGACATTTCAGAAGATTGTACAGCCATTTTTTGCCTTTGTTTACACAAACCCAAACATTTTCTCCTAGATCTCCTGCATTTGCCACCCACACAAAGCAAAGCTTTCCTTCTCCCATCATGTATTTTATCACCTCAACAGCAACAGATTTACAAGGTGGGAAGCTCTAAAGAGAAGCACTGAAGGGCTAAACAAATGAGTGTTTTCATCCACTTCAGATATTTGCAGTAATAATAGAATGGATTATCATTTTCCAGGAGAGGAAGAGGCACTTTTAGTTATCAGAAGGGCTGGAACTTTGCCAAGATGCCTCAAAGACTATCTGCTGGGATTAGGATGCAGACTGTAACCATTAATCCTTCAGTGTTGGCAGTTCCTGATGCATCCATTACACAGCAGTGCTACTTGTGCCAAGGCATCCTCTTGTGCCTGGAAGCAAAGGAGTTAATCGGCAGGAGTCATGGCTTTGCACCCAGCACTTCTCACTAGGCAGAGCTGACAGAGATAAAACATTATTGGCCCTGATAGCACCGTTTTTATTTTTTTCTCCTGTGGCAATTCTGCTTAGCAGGGTGTTAGAGAGTGTGCTCCAAATCTACTTCCTTCAGCAGTTCAACCTTTTGTGAGACCCCCTCGAGGGCTTTGAATCATTTTTGGAAATCTTTTCAAGTGTTTCAAAACCTGCCAATCAGACCCGAACCCACTTACTGTTCTCTTCCTCCACCTCCCCCAGATAGTGCTAACACGGAAGGCTCCACTTTGACTTACAACCTTGTTACTATCCAAAGCCAAGGACTTTCTGCCTCTGGAAGCCCCGAGTTAATCCAGGCAGTGTCACAGAGTTAAACTGTGGCATGTTCATTTGGAGGAGAAAACTCTTGGCAAAGACTCTGCACTCAGAGGAAACGAGACAAGCTCCTACTGCAAGGAGATGATCATATCAGAACACTCCAGATGATGGTGGTGGTGGAACATTGCTTGCATTCAACACAACAGGGTGCTAGCCAGAAATTTCTACAGAAGCTTTTCTATAGTGTAAGAGGTGTTTTCTTTCCACCTCCTGGTTATATGCCTATGGCCTTTCTTATCCTCTGCCCTCAAAAATGAGCATAAAGTGATGCAATCTAGATCTCAAAGGACATTATTGTCAGAACAAAAAAAAAAAACCAAACCCCAAATCAAATTTGGTTACTTTTTGTGTCTAGTTAGTAGAACTGAGAAAGGCACCCCCCCATGCATTTCCATTTATTCTCATGGAAGGCTGGTCTGAGCCAAACCAAACCCTCCTGCACCTCTGTGCTTTGGTCATTATTCCCAAACACAGAATTACATACACACAGTTTGAGGCATGTAAGACAAGGCTGCAGCAGGGCTTGCTATGATATTTAATGCAGCCCCAAGGCTCTCTCTGCAACTTTTGTTCACAAATAAAAAGATACTTGGTGATATATGGATCATATATGGATGATGATCCATGGATGATATATGGATCATCCCTACTGTAGATGGTGTTCAGGTGTAAGATTTACAGCCTGAGTTTTCCCTCATGTGAAAAGAGGCTTATTGAACATCAAACAGAGCAGGGGCATTACAGAAACCTTCCCTGTCCCAAGGAAAGGATCACCCAGTGTCACCTGTGTCCCTTTGTTTCCACAGGCAAGGTGCTGGTTCACTGCGCTATGGGCCGCAGCCGCTCAGCCACGCTGGTCTTGGCTTACCTGATGATTTACAAGAACATGACGGTGGTGGATGCCATTGAGCAAGTGTCAAGGCACCGCTGCATCTTGCCAAACAGGGGCTTCTTGAAGCAGCTGAGAGAGCTGGACATAGCACTGGCACTGCAGAGGAGGAACAGCAAGAACAGCCTAGCACCTGCTGAGCAGCAGAACAGCACCACCATCTAGCACTGTCCTGGCACAGCTGTGCTACTGGAAAAGAAACTCCATAAAAGGAGGAGAGGGGAAGGTGTAGGTAATTACACAGTCACAAGGATCATTTGTTATTTGCTGGAAAAAAAAACCCAAAGTCATTTCAAATACAATGTCAAGATGAGAAAGAAGGGAAACCAAATTTAAAACTCATCATCTTAGAACATTTCAGCCTTAGCAGAATTCTTTGTTAACATCAACAAGTAATATTTTCTCTCTGCAAAAAAACTGCAAACATGTACAACACAAAAGCAAGCACAACTTGAAACTCTCTTCTAGATGATTACCCCCAAAATCCTGATCCTGACTCAAGCCCAGAGCCTTTAAGGGAGTGCAGATAGGCACTCCTGAAGAAATCTTGCAGGAAAAACACTGAATTGTTTAGCCCAGACTCATGAAAGGTTTCACAGGAGTTTGCCTTTTTGTGCTGTTTCCTGGCAATTCTGTTTCTTTCTTTCACAGTGATAATCCAGGGCAGCACAGCAGTTAGAGCACCTCTATGTGAGGCTCAACTACACCATGAGAACTAGAAACAAAGCAACACCCTTGAGAAGGTCAGACGCATGAGCAGCTAAAACGGACAACAATTCAAGGAGACACATACGTGTGACATTTTGGGACTTCCAGTTTTGAACAGCTTAACTTGTCCTAAACCCTTCAACTGCCTGAATCACTTCCTTTACATTGTTATGATGAAGTTCAATGCTGAACTTGTAGAGTTCCAACAGCCCCCTAACTAATAATGGATGATAACCAGTTCTAATGAGATTTTAGAAAAGGCAAGAGACACCAATGAAGCCTTTAAAAAAATGCCTCTCAGTGACCTAACAGCAGAAGAAAGTTGCTGCAGTGCTTCCACTACCAAATGTTTCCTCCTATCTCAGCTTTAGCCATTTTAATAGGTCACTGTGCTTCCTCAAAGTTACACTTATTAATAATTGTATCTGTTGACAGAAGTGCTGCTAATACACTAATGAGGACACCAGACCGATTTTCTGCCTTAACTTACTCCATTTACCCTGTTTGATATAAATTATCACCAACTGTATTTTGAAACGATGAGAGTTCTGCCAACACTTGATATTCTTAAAATGGACCTCAGAGGAGGATCACAATTAAGCCACGTTTACCTTTGCTGCATCTGCAAAAGGTGAGGTCCTCACCCTCCCTATCTCTTTTACCTAATTGAATGTATCAGATAAGAGGCAATTGCTCAGTGCTGAGAGGAGTGACTGGGCCATCAAGCACGCTGAGTGTTCTCTTGGTCTTTACCAGCTGACAAAAGACTTTGCAGCTTTGGTATAGTACAAACTGTGTAAGTCTGGATACTTGGGAAAAAAAAAAAAAAAAAAAAAAACAAAAAACAAAAAACCAAAAAACCCCCCAAAAACAGGGCAGAAATGTGCCATTGAGAACTGCAGGGATATGCTACTAAGCAGAGTTGAGCACAACTTCATGTATTTTCTGTAGATGTTAACAGTGCTTCACAAGCTGGACACCTCTAGTGTGAAGGCTCTTCTATTCCTTCACGTCCTTTTGGGGCCCAAACCCCAGTAAATCATTCATCTCCAAATGGCAACTGTAGCCAAGGCTGCAGATAACCATAATGCAACACTTTTGATTTATCATTTGGATTTATCTGCACAATAAACACCTTATCTTTAAACTTTCAGAAAAGCAGATCACATTTAACATGACTAAATTACTGCTAAAACCCAAATTAGATATCACAAAGTAAACAATACTCATCATAGAGATATACAAACTCTGGGACTTTGTGCAAATTAAGTATCCCTATACCTGTATTAGGAGGGGGGAAAACCTACTAGGAAAAAAACCCAGAAACAACAAGGAACTTAAAAGGATGTAATTTGACATTTCAAAAATAAATAAGCACTCACAGTGTGGGTTTAGAGTAAAAATATTTTTGGATGGGGTCCCTCAACTCTTTCCGCCTACTTCCAAAGACCTTCAAATGCACCTTTTCACACCCCCTTATTGTGTGCTGCAGTATAATTCACACAGACACAGAACACATCAACCTGCCTTGCATGGCCCTGCTTTCCTTTAGGCTGGCAGGGAAAGCTGAATGTTTCTTTGCATTTGCTTTACAGACAGTAATTCTGTATCAAATGATGAACTAGAAGATAACAAATATCTGTGAGGACTTCTTTGTCAACCTACAGGTTGTCTTCTTTCTAGTATCCTGCATGAGAGCTTGATGACTGCTGTAATTGAAAGAGGATTTGTCATTGATTTACATACATAATTGATCACCCTCAGCACTACAGAAAATTGCCAGGGCCATTCTTTCTATTTAACCATGCTGATATAAATGGAGTTTGTTTCCATCAACCACTCTGCCACACGGACAAATTAAACAGCTTATAAAACTGAGAGACACAGACAGTGCTCTAACACGGAAGACTAGTACCTTAAGCAGTTTTTTGTTTCTGCTTCTATCAGAGATTCTTACAATGTTAGTAAAAAACTGGTTGCATTTAGCCCACTGCTGGGGGATCAGGCAAGCCTGAGTGCAACAACACTTACCACTCCTGTCTTTGCCAAAGGGCTGAGTGCAGCTTCCAGGATTCCAGATGAAATCTGTCCTGCTCCAAAGACAAGTAGCTTTCCTAGAACAAGGTCTTGCCTGAAGGACTCTGCTGGCACAGCTGTGCCAATTAAGCAGTTATGAAGTAACATACTTTTCATTTACTTCCCAGCTTTTTTTGCCTACTATTCTCCCAGAATTAATGAGATTGATCAGAAAAGCAGAAGTTCTGGCACATGTGACTTCCACAAAGTGAGGCAACTCTTACAAGCTGCTGATCAGCTGAGTCACAAGTGTCAGCAGCACCGACTGCAGCTACAAGCCAGGTGTGCAGGAAACACACCCTGAACAAGGCAAGCTGATTTCCTTCTTGCCAGCCACCAGTGGCATGGAGCATTCTGTAGGAGTGCATGGCCAAGGAAGCCTCCTGCCTTTGACAAGAACCATCTATTGCAATTCTGTGAAGAATTTTTTGAAGACAGTAAAAGCAAGAGCTCATTCCCCTCTGGAATGGTGCTAGAGCACACAATCAAAACTGACACTGCAATGTGCATCCAAGTCAGAGAACAGGTACATATGTTGAGCTTCTTATTTATCAGAAATTTTAGTGCAATTCACAACTAAACAGTTGTTATGGGAAAAGATGTAGCCTAGTCCCTTATCCTCCTGAAAGGAATTAAATTCTGAAATAGCAAAATACATTGGAAATTTGCCTGTTGTGTGCACGCTATGCATCATTTCCCAACCAGCTCTTAACCCATATATTGTAAATACAGAATTTTAGCAATATACTGGAGTCAGGATGCTGTTTCAGGTTAGTAAATATTTGAAATGGTAAGATGGTTTGATTTGCCTGTATGTTACAGGCTTCAAAACTTGAAAATAAAAAGCAGCAGATAAAGACCCAGGTGCCTTTTTCACTCACTGTAAAAACACACGAATAAAAAATCACAAAACATAATGCTACTTTGAGATGCAATTATTTAACAGATATGGTGCTAAGCACACCTGAAGGCTGCACATACTGTGTCAAGTTTCACACTCTTTTTCCTAAGCATAAAAAAGGTGAGTTACTTTGTTAAGATGAAAACAAAGTTTAAGTACTACAAATGCTCTCTGCCTTCCATCAACAAATTTGACAATGTAAGGGCATGAACCAAGATCTCTGTTGTATTCTGCTCTCCTTATCAGGTATTCTGAACTAAAACACAAGTTACTCCAGATTACCATGTGACCAGCAATTTTAGCTCTCATTCAGATCCTCTAGTTTAGACTGCTGCTCCATTGTACTAAAACTGAACAGGTCATGAACATCCAGCTGTAGTATCAGTTTCTTGATTTGGCATCACCACTCAGTAATGGTTTTATTTAAAGAAATACAGATTTCTTTGACTTCCAGATATATGAACTATTATCTTTAAAGCAGTTTTATATACTAGAATGGAGACAGTTTTCAGTCAGGATGGCCACTCCTTTCACTTTAGCTAGCAACCTTACTGCAGTGACATTGGCAACATCCACATTAGAAGCGTTCTGGGAAAATACTGCAAGGACTTTTTCTGGTGTAGGTTTACACATCCCACATTTGAATTTGTCCACTCACGGGACCCACATATAGACAGCCTTCTTGTCTTTAACAGACCTTCTATTGCTAGATGAGAAGTGCTCATCTCTGTGTATGTTGTGTGTGCCCACAGATATGCATCTCCACAGAACCCATATTCAACAGATTCAATGCAGAACTTGTATCATCGTGTCACCCAGCAACAATGACAAAGGAAGATATTACAATTCTAGCATTAAAATACAGTTCAAACAACATGTCTGTTACTATCATATATCCTTTTATATATATGTTCACACTTTCTGTAGGAAAGAGGTTTCATACATTAAATATTGACAACCTTGTAAGGTATTAAATACATATTTATTCAATATTTTATTAAGATTATTAAAAAAAAATAATCTTAGGTACTCTTTATTTTCACAAGGTGTAGGCAATTATGATGAGTAAGCTACACTTAAGCTCTAAACAGCCTAATCCAAACCCCACCAACTTTAATGGGCTTTAGATCAAGCAGGTGAGAGCACTGTAACAAACACTGTTTCAGGAGGTAATTCCCATGCAACATCAAACTATGACAAGACACAAGAGGCTAAAAATGGCTCATCATAATTTATTTTATGTTAAAATGTACAGCTTGGG
>VWYP01010361.1:477674-579886 GCA_013400435.1 Pycnonotus jocosus
TGCGGTTTTTATTTTTGTTGCTTGGGTGGGTCTTTTGTGGGTATTTTTTTAAGTGACTGACTAAAAAGATAACAGATAAATACAAGAGTGTCACTGGGTCCTATTTTTACATGTATCAAGCCTCTTCTGTTCGGCCCTTACAGTCACTCTGTACAGGTACAAAGGCTACAAAAAAGGAAGCAATATAAACAGACACAAATAACTTTTGCCTTTTTACATGCGATCTGTAAGCTTAGTTTGAGCTATTCACACGCTACTGCTCTATTTTTTTCCCTTAAAAAATAACTCCAATATTTTATAAAGATAGAAAAATCTACAGATGGAATGAAAATGTAAAGTTAGAGGCATTTCCATAAAATAGCAACTTTACACCAAATTCACTACTTTTTTTTAAATCCTGCCAAGTATTCGGACATATACGAAAATGTTTCAAAACTTGACAAATAAACACTGAGATGTTTCAATCAACAAAAAAATGTAAGTTTTTATAAAACAGAAAGCTGCCTTTTTTCCTACCCAGCCCCAAAGAAACTGGTCACAAAAATGGAAAAGAGTCTCAACTTTACACTAAACATACAGCAATAAAACCCTTTGAACTAACCAAAATGTGAATAGCTTTTGCAGCTTTTTTATTATTTTTACAAGTTTTATAATTAACAAAAATATAGTTCTGGTTTTTTTACCCCTCAAACTAGGGTAACCTAATCAAGGCAAAAAAATTAAGAAATGGCTTACTGTTAAGCACAACACTTGTACAGTACTACAAAATGCACTGTCACTAACAAAGACATTAGCGGCATGCAGAAGTGTCACCTTCAGAAACAAAATAATACAATAAAAGAACTGCTAAAAGGCATTTACATGTGGGGAAAGGAGAGAGAAAAAGCTCATGATCCAGTACTGTCTGATAGTTTTGGAGTCTATTTATCCACATTTTTAATGGGAGCAGGCACATAAAATGGCTCTGAACCATCAGCTGCTGTGTAATTGCAGTTCATAGAAAGAGTTCTTCCTTTCCAGAGAACTTCAAGCTCAATGAAATAAACAAAAAATGGAAAACCACCTAATTCCCCCCGAAGAGAAGTTAAATCTCACAATGTTAAAAAAATCAACAAAAAACCCCAAAACAGAACAAAACAAAATAAAACAAAAAAAAAAGAGAAAAAAACAACAAAGCAAGAAATAAAGAAAAACTTGTATAAGGCTTTCTGCTGCATACAGCTTTTAAATGGTGCCAACAAATGTTTTTGCATTCACACCAATTGCTGGTTTTGAAATCGTACTCTCCAAAGGTATTTGTGCAGATCAATCCCATACGCCAGTTTGGTAGCGTGTCTCTCCCACGGGCCTACCTCCTCATGTAGGAGCCATTGAGAGACTGTTTGGACATGCCTGTGTTCATGTAGCCGTGGTGGCCCGGAGGAGTGTACATCATGTTACTGTGGGGTGCTGTCTGCATTGGCTGCTGTGCATATGGCTGAGTTCCCATCATTCCCATCTGCATCTGCATAGGGTACTGGGGGGTTTGATTCATATACCCATGATTGCTGTGATAGCCACTGTTCATCATTGGCTGGGACATACTGTAACCGTTCATGGCGTTAAGGGTGTTCATGTTCATGTTCACTGAATTGACATTATAAGCAGGGGCTGGCATCAGGTTTACGCTCATGTTCATACCACGCTGCATTGTTAAGGTCCGTGCGGGCCCTTGCATGGCCACGGTCTGTGAAGCTCGCCCATAAATTTGTGGCTGATGGGCTGCAGCAGCAGGTGGCAGAGGCGTGGATTTGGTTCTTACAGAGACGTGACCTTTGCTGGCCATCTGAGTCTGCAGTCTTTGGGTGTGGGATATTCCAATATTCGATGAAGTCATATTACGCTGCAAAAGGGGAGGTGGCAAATTCATGGGAGGAGGAGTAAGGTTAGGGGGAGGGGTCATGGTAGCCTGTGCTTGGGGTCCTCCAGGAACAGCATGTGGAGACTGAGAAAGCTGAACGAGCCCTGTGTTACTTAGGGGGGCAGACAAAGAGGCACTGTTTGCATAGGAAGTTACAGCAGCTGAGTGGCTGTAAGGCAAAGAATGATCCATAAGCGTATTAGTTAACTGCTGCAGTTTAGCAAGGCTGAAGGTGGCAGATGGCTGTGAGTAATGCCCTGCTCCAAATTCACTCTGCCCCATTCTTTCATACAATCCAATGTTGGCATTGCTAGTCTCGGGGATTTCAGTCAACTGCATAGGTGGTGTGAAATTAGCAGCCATGCTGCACTGGGATAACTGTTGGTTGCTGCTTGGAGGCCTTTCAACAACGCAGCCTTGGGGAGATTTTACATTACAAGTGGGAGGAGAATTGATGTTCGCTTGTTGCATCATACTGCAGCTTCCATTGATGTTAGACATCTGCTGGGTCACTGCACAGCTACTCTGTGTTAGGTTACTAGATGTAAGGCTGCTGTACGAGCAACTGTTTTGAGAGGAGTTGTTTCCACAGATACTACTACCCATTGTAGAATCGTAACTGCTTGGGTTTTCATAGTTTTCTGTTGTGCTCTCAATACTTCCTAAGTCACTAAACCCACTGTCCACAACTTGCTGTGAATGATCAGAAACTGAGGGAACATCCATCATTGGGCTGGTCTCCATGTTCTGGAGAGACGGCACAGAAATGGCACTTTGATCTGGGCTGATCTGAGCATAGCTGTTCTCTAAAGGAGCAACATTTGGACTATTAACAGAACGAACTGACTGGCTGGGATGAGAGTGCACAGATGAAACTGGGCTGCTGTGGTCAGACTGCTGACAGTCATCCATTGTGGTCATTTGGGGACTTTGGTCATTGTGGGCATAGTTCTGCAAACTTCTACAGGCCTCTTGAGTCTCTGCACAGTCCTGAAATGTATCTTCATGTTCACTTGTTTCTTGGGTTAGAGACTGCACTGCCTGAACTGTCTCTGAGTCAATCTCCATGGTCTCAGTACTCTCTCCCTTGAAATCGGAATGTAATTCTTCACCAGCTTTTTGGTCCTGGTTGTTGTCTGCATGATCATCATCAGATTCAGGCACTGGGTCCGAATCTGTAGCAAGTTCTTTCTGGTCACTTTCACACTCATCAGCTGCAAGGTCAACACCACAATCCATTAACTCCTCCTGATTTGAATTACCAGTTTGAACATTTACGTCTAAAAAAGATGGCTGAGTTTCCAGCATTTCTTTGAAAGCTTCACCAGGCAATTCCTCTTTCTCCACTTCTGTTGAACCCATGTGACTATCATCTTCATCATCTGCATCATGATCCTCATTGTGAGAAGGTTCTTCATCCTCCTCCTCCTCTTCTTCCTGATCATCCAAATGCACAGACTCCTCTTTCTGCACAAGAACTTCTTCTGCTTTATCTTTTTCTTGATCTTTTGAATCGATTCCATCTTCTTCTCCTACGTGCCTTTCTTCTTCCCCAGCTTTCATAGTATCATTTTCTTGTTTTTCAAAGGGTTCACTGGGTGGATGCAGAGGTTCAGGGTCTATTTCTTTCACCTCATCATCTGGTGGTGGTAATGCTTCAACAGGTTCTTTAACAGCTTCCTCTGTAACAGCAGGAACTGAACAGGGCTTGTCTTCAGCTACTTCCTTTTGTTCTTCCACCAGCACCTGATAGTCAGGCTCCATGGGAGTTTCAGGTGGAGTGTATAAATTCAGCTTAAAGCCAGGTTTTCTTTCTTTGCTTTGCCTCCATTTAGATGGACCACGTTTAACTCCTTTGGGCCAACCCTGCTTACTCTTTAAAGGTTCAAGATTGTCTTTAGTGCTTTCTTCCAACACAGCTACATCCTCTGTATTATCTTTGGGAGGTAATAGAGACAAAAAAAAAAAAGTCTTAGCTTGCAGACTAATCAATATTTTCCAATAAAAACTTGAAAATAATTTATAAACTCAAAATGTATTAATAAAGTATGAAAGGAGTTATAAACACAGGTCTCAAAATGCAGTAGAACAATGTAGTATCTACAGCTCAAACACACTTCACAGATATGTTATGGTTTGGTGGCCTTTTAACAGACACTATCGGAACCATCACTTATACAGTAGAAGAATCCCAGAGATTTAAATGACGAGACACGTTAACTAAAGCAAATACTGTCCAAATACTTGATTTTCCATCTTTGGTTTTAGAATAGAAGTATGCCTTCACTTTATATAGACATTGAGCTAACACATTGATCTAACATCATTCATCATTCTATACTGTGATGACGTGGTCCATGGGTAAATACAAAACATCAGTCTAGTTAAAACAGTGCAAACCTGACCACTGGGGCACAGCTGGAACTTGCTACTATTAGTTTCAATAATTTCTCTTGAGAAAAAGCAGTAATATTCTAATGTACCACATCATACAAGAGCTGTTTGAAATAGAAATCAGTCCATGATCCCTCAATTCAGGATCACAAGGATGAAACCTCCCATGTAATTACAAAAATACTGAAGCAGTACCTACTGGCTTCTTAGAGAAAATACACAGACCTGACAGTCTAGTCCTTCATTCTGGAATTAAAATTCATAAGCATAATTTGAGGGCCAGGAGGTCAAGGGAAGAGTGTAGATTCAGAATAGCTCATTAGTAGCTTCACTATCCATCTATTAATTTTTTCTGACAGGAAATATCCTTGAAATCAAACTAGAAAAGCAGCTTTGAAAAGACACAGTTAATACTGTCTCTTCATGGGGAGAAAAAACCCAGGATCCTGGTGCTGAGGATATATTATGCCACAGAAACACCAAACATTTCACTGAATTACCAACAATGCTGAATAGAAAAATATTTGTGTAAATCAAATCTTACTTTTTGCTTATATACAAAAACTATATTGGACAATACTCCAGTGATACCCTTTGCACTGTTGAGTATGAAATGCCTTGCTGTAGGGACATAGAAGTTTTTGACAATATGACAAGAACTTCATTGCCTCAGACTGGAAGAGATTTGTTTCCTGAACACAAAAAGCAAATTATAACATTATGATAATAATGGCTAAATACATCTCATAAAAATTTCCACATTTGTGACAAAAATAAATACTTCTTTTGAAGGCAACTCAACAAACTTATTTTTGTGAAGATATAAGAACATTTTAAGTTTACCTGTACAATTTTCATCACTCCTGTAACAATGTGTATCTTTCTCCTCCTTGTTCTGCTCTTCTTCCTCCTGTTTCTGTTGCCCAGGTTGATAATCAAAAGCTTTTCGAATCACAGGCTTCGAGTCATCATCCTCTCCATCCATCTCACAGGTGGGTTCCAGCTGTGGCATGGGACGCTCTTCATCTGAGTTATCAAATGGCTCATTCAGCACCTCTGTTGTTTCAGAAATTGTCTCTGTTGTAACACTGCTGTTTATCCTTCTGCGTTTACGGCCCCTTTTCTTTTTCAGTATGAAAGGTCTCTGAAAAATAATTCCACAAATCAAACTCTTTCTACATTCCCGTTCCTTAACTGATTCTGGACATTAAATTCTGTAGAGTGAGTTTACAATAATCCATGTATTCATTCAAAAAAAAAACTTATGTAGCATCAAATTCAAATGTAGACAGAATCTAAAAGTAAAATGTCTAAACAGTTTAAATAGGTATGTACACGTATATAAACCTTTCTGTGAATGAAGACTAGAATTTTCTTTATATTGCAGTCTTTTACCTTCTTCTGTCAAATAATATTCATAGCACTATTACATAAATTGTACTCAGATGTTTTTCCTCTTAAGATTTTTAACTCCCCAACAACCTTCACAAGTATCAAAGCTTACTCTTCTACATTTCAGGCTTCTACTATTTTTAGAATTAAGTATGTACACAGAAAAATAGATAATATCAAAGAAGTGCATCTCAAGAATCCTACAGTTAGCTGCTATAAAAAAAAACAAACCTGTCCAAGATTTTGTTTTTCTATTATTATATATTCTCAGAGATTTATGGTTACTTTAAAGTAAGCTCACTTGAAGTATAACAAAATGGACAATCCAATTTTCTAATTCTCACCAGAGACACCTAAACACATAGACTAATGTGAGTGCTTTAAAATTTTGGGACTCTTAAGTTTACTAATTTAAGCAACTCAAAGAGCTGATTTTTCAAAGAAATTAAGGATTATGCAAACATGGCAGTAACTAGAATTTAACATTCAAATTAGAAGAATACGGGTAAAAAACCCCGTTTTGTTTTAACAGGACTTCTTCTGAAAGAGTATTCCCCTTGTAGGAGTTCCTATATAAATAAAACAAACCAAAACCATAAAAACACAAACCCCACAAGCTGGGCTCCATCTTAATACAAAAAAAGAACCATTAGGATACTGAACCAATACCAATGCCAAACAGCAGAGGGCAATCTCTAATTTACAAATTAACAGAAAATTCTGATTTTTAAATGTCATTAATATTTTCTAGTTCTGTGAAAAATCCAAAAGGCAAAAAATTGGATGGAGTGCAGAAAAGAGAAGAGAGGAATAGTTAAATGTCCAAATAACACAAAGGATTAAAACAGTCTAATAAATGTTGGCAAAAACCCAGGTTGTTATTTTGATGACAATGATTTGATTGAAATCAGAGACAAATGACTTTGAACCAAAGCACTGAAGTAACAAACCTTTCTTTTTATGGCCAGGGACTGGGGCTTGGTCAGCCGGGGAGGGGAACTCTGTTGATTCTCATCCCCGCCATCCTCTTCACTGCTTTCTTTAGATTGTTCTGTGGATTGCCCTCGCTCCCCCACCACTGCCACGCTTTCTGGAGATCGCAAATATTTATTTTTAGATTGTACTTTTGCAGGTGATTGCCTACTATTAGTTCTTGTGGAGAATATTTCTTGCTCTTCCTTTTCCCAGCAGCTAGCTTGTTCCATAAGACGCTCAGCCTGAAGGGTTGAGGTTAAAATAACAGGTCACTGAAAGAGCATTTACTTAGCCATATCCTTTACATTCAGCTAAATAGTTAAAATAAGTCAACCCTGATTAGCACTGCTGGCTAACCTAGCAACAACATTTCAGCTGAATCATCTAGTTGCTCCTTTACAACAGTTAACAGATAACAAACCAAAGAAGATTGCATTTCATGGGATATTTAGCACTATTAATGATGCAGCGAATTGATTTAAGTCCTTTAGCACTACATTACATGCCCACTGACTGGATCACTTTGAGCAAGTTGAGAACACAAAGAATCGATTGACAGTGCAGCCCCTGAGCTCTGCACCAAATTTGATCTGATTACATGCTCTTTGACTACCTCAAGAGTGATAAATACAGCTCCACAACAAGTGATTCACATTTTAAGTTTTTATATGCATCCCCCCCAAAGTTACCATGTGGAGCTGCACAGCTTCCAAAAATTCTGCATTACAACAGGAGTATGTACTGGTCAAAGCTAAATCTGCACTATTTAAGACAATCTGTGATGAATATATCAGAGTTATGAAAGCCAAAGGAAGAGAAATTCAGAAGATATCTCTGGTATTACCTCCTTTTCTGCTTCCCTCTCTTCTTCAGAAACTGCAGCATTAGAAACTAACAAAGGAGTCCATCTCAAGCTTTCAGGATCTACTTCATTGATACGTGGATTTGCTTTCAGTTTCTCCATATGACTTGAAATCAGCTTTTCCCTTCTAATAATTACAAATCTACAATCAAATAAACAGTAATTTAATTTAGAAAGTGATCACCCAGAAAAACCTTTCTATAATTGACATCCTCTTGCAGAACCTGTGAAAAAAGACGGGTAAATGAAAGGATCCATCAAACTAAAAATACCAGCTGACACACAGTGATAACATCCTTACACTACTGACTGTTTACTGAGAGGAAGTGAGGAAACAACAGTTTATGAAGTGAAAGCTCAATATTAACCATCACTAGGGCAACAGAGGAAAGTAAGGGTTTTATAGTTGACTACTCTAAACCTAATTCAAGAGGTTTAGTGTTGGCACTTAAATCACTGCCAGAACAATTTCTAATTTTAATATTACACACAAACATAGATAGAAAACACTGTGGATCATCAAGTCAAGAGAGAGAAAGTCATAATGTTACAGCTGAAGATGTAAGTTAATGGGACAAGAAAGCAAGTCAGAAGCACAGGTTTTCTACCAAAGCATACAAATGTACTTTAGTCCTGCGCTAATGAAGTACAAAATTATTTTCCAATTACCATGAAGTGGCATATCAAAAGTAGGTAAAGACTAATAAAATAGCACAGAATGCTAAGATATTAGTACATATCCCGTCAAATTCCCCTCTTACAAAGAAATATACAATTCTAAACAACAAAGATTAGCAGGAATTTCAAGTGCTGTAAAAATCAGGTTGGTGAAGTAACAACATTCTCTCAGTGAAAAACAAAGTTTAAAAAAAGGAATCAGATCCAGAACCCTTTTCCCAGAATTGTGACATACTTCTGCTTCATTAAACATAAGAAAAATTTCCCTTAAAATACATTTGTCCTCAGGTTGTCCACAACAAAGTACTCCAGAAAGAGTTTAAAGCAATGCCAGCACTCATCTTACTACTCTCATACACTATCTTGTAAACCAATCTCCTTTTTGAACCTTCTTACTGGTTCAAAAATTACTAGTTTTGAACACTAGTGCTGAGACACATAAAAATTACTGAGGCTGAACTTTTTCCTGATTTTAATTTTCTTTTTTTGGCAAGCCAGTGCTTGTAAGGCAGCTTTGCTTGATTATAAAGTTCCTATGATTGGAATATCCAGAAAGAATTAAGATCATCTTCAGAAACACAAATACCATTGAAAGCCATTTAAGACATTTTATGGAAAGAAACAGACCAAACAAGAACAACAACCCTGCAAAGTTCTAAAACACCCCTTAAGAACATGAAGAAAGAACATATTCACAAAACAGGAACTCACCTCCTCAGTGCACTGACTTTCAACATTGATCGTAACATTAAACAGAAACTTGTATTACCAGTACCTTGAGCAGGAGCACTCCATGTAGAGCTGATCTGATCCCATGGTTTACATGAATTTAGTAATGATTGAAAGAGGTGTGGAAAGACAGACTGCCACCCACAAACACAAATTTTTCTCTCACTGGTATTCAAAGCAAAATATTTGCACAGCAAGAGCTGGGAACACTTAGGGAAGATTTCACTGAATGAAACAAAATTCTTAACTGAAAATGTTTTGAGCTGGCCACATACTTCTAATAACCATTAACATGAAAGAGCATCCAAAAAATCCCCAGGAAGAAAAACTCTTTATGTAAGACTCATGCATATTGACTTCTACAGTAAGACAGTTATCACTCATTATAAAGTCAAACTTTTACACAGACATTTTTCACATCAACTGTTCTGTAAGTAGAGAATGTTTTGTCTCAGTATTTAAAAAACCTTTTTTTACAAGATTCACTGACCTATCTTCTCTTTTATCTATCATGCTATGCTGCTGCAGGGTTGTGGCAATATCATGTGGACACATTCCAGTAGCTCGGCTCATTCCTTTGATGCTGATTTGTTTCTCGTGGTGGCAGTTCAGGTATTCCAATATGACACTTTTCCAATAAGCCAAGTATGAGAGGCGACCCAGATCAGACAATGGCTTTTCAGGGGATCCTGCTTGACCCTCTCTTCTAGAAAGTAAATAACCTAGAATAAAAATAAACAGGATACCTTATGGAGATAATAAATCAAGGAATTTTAACTAGCCTGTAAGAAAGTTAGAATTAATACAAAAGGTCATCAGCTTGACTGATTGGACTACTGGAATGTCTCGCAATTAAAGAAATCTTCTCTGTAAAAGAGATGAGCTTTCATCATTACAGTGACATAGGAAAGATCAAATTCTTGTGAGTGACTCAGATCTTATGTTACAAGAATCAAACGTTAACCACAAACTCTTTTCTAATTGTAAGGCAAGGATGAGAAGAAAAAGCCAACATGTTTCAGAACAGGTCCCTCGTACATGTTTTCCTTTAGAACTTCAATTCTCTGGTCTTCTGAGAAAACTTTACGCCCGAGTTACATCACTGAAGCCAAGAACTTTCAGAAGAATCTCAAGAGGAAGTATCATGGGTAATATCAGTTAAGTCATTTTTCTTCAAGAAGCCCCAAGTGACATAAGTTTTTGATTAAACAGCTAGAAGTTGTATTTTGGAGGTAACGTAATTCACAAGATGAATTACGCAGAGAATTAGTTAAGAGAAACAATTAAAAATAATCTCCCTTAATTCACATTTAAGAACATTCACATAATTCCTGCTTGCAGTCTTCAAGACAGTAATTGATCCACTATTACACAATATACCAACTTCCTTTTATATTCTATGTATGTTGTAAGTCCCTTTTAAGTCTTCAGCTTTAAGAGGATTTTACAATTTAGAGTAGAACACACCTGCTTGGAGATACCAGAAGATGCCACCTGTAAAACTAATTGAGTACAGAGGAAAAAAATAACAATTAGTAACAGGTATCCTTTCACAGTAATTCATCCCTTCATGATTCATATTCTGTATTGTGCCTTTCCAAAAACTGCCAACACACAGGCCTTAAACAACCAGGCTTACAAAATGCTTCCTCTGTCGTAAGTACAGACATTATGTTTATGGAATTACATTACTCAAAGTCATTCAAAATCCACCAAAATATACAGTTCTTGTGCCTTCCAATATTCTTAAATACTTTTGCCCTCAAATTTTTCACTTTTATTTTTCAAAGACTGATGTAAAACACATCTAGTATAGTCATGTTTGTTAAACAAATCCTAGTAACCTCTTGACAAAGTTTCTCCTAATCAAATCAGCTATAAATTAAAAGCATATGATTAACATCCAGGTTTAAGAGAAGCAGTGGCTGTTTCCTTAGTTTGCTGTACTGTCTACCATACAGAAACCATACACAGAGGTATTTTTCTTAGATAAAACCACAAAATACACAGACAAATATATGTCTATTTATTTTGCCTGAAACATTGCTCTTCCCTTTCTTGGACACAATACCAAAGGTCCACAACAGAATTTAGAAAAAAACATATACAGATATGCATCATAGTGTAATCTCCAGTTTGCCTACAGAAATTTACATAGAGAAGCAGACATCCTACCATTTCAAGTGATCACAACATAGATACTGACAGAAGTAGTGTGCCTTTCATAACTATTAGCATGCTTTGTGATAAAATGTCAGAGCTTCAGGAATACCATCCCACATCTGCCTACTCCTACAGAGCTACATGAAGCATGCTTACACCTCATGGTACCACTGGAAACGCAGCAAGTAAATTTATTTTGTTTTACAGAAGAAATACTACCATAAAAATTAGGGAAATTAAGATATTTTAGCATTTAAAGTTGCAGTATAATAAACTTTTTTACAATTAGATGATACATTTTAGTACATCTTGGTACTATATACAACTACTGTTGACAGGAAACATCAAATTCCACATTCAACACCACAGTGCATCCTGAATAGTTTGAAGGTAAAGAATTGTTGCTTTAATTCCAACTGCATAAAAGCAGACCTGGAGTATATAGCCTACTCTACCTAATTTGAAACAAAGTCTCACTTGTATCAAGAAAGAATTCTGGATCACCTTGTGTACCAACACACAAACCTAAGTTTTATACTAGGATGTCACTGCCCATAGAAAAACATGCAAATTTCAGGTAGGTAGCAGAAGTAGTGACAGAAGCTTCAACATAGGGAAAGAGAGGGAGAATAACCTGGATTTTAAAAATAAATCCATCAAGAGAACTTAGAGTTCCTTCAAATAACTTTACAGTTTACCCTACCAACTTCCCATTCAGAAGTCTTGGGCACTAATAGAAAGTGTTTGTAGGGTATTTGCAAGACTCAGATTTCATTTGTGCATTTCAAAGTTACTTTGACAAAAATTCCTCCTCTACTTTCATCTTCCTCATAGATAAGAGGGCTGCACCTCTAATTTCTTGGTAAACATATTCTGAAGTTGAATAAAAAAACCACTATCCAAACAAGAGTTTGGAATCATTACTTAGGCATCCAGAAGCACCTTTAGAATTTTACTAAACTGGCTAACTGTACCCTTCCTATGTCTGGGGATTTAGAGACTAGTTCTTAGTGGCCCTTTTCACTCTATATTAAAGCAGTGAAATGTTACCTGTGTGGCACTAACATCTGTCAGTATTCTTCCCCTACCTTTCTAAAATATAACCTATGCTTTTCCAAGATAACTCACATTCTAGAGGATCAAAACTATAAATCAGAGGTAGCAGTCTTCGTTACATGTAGCAAGCACTGCATGGAAAGTCTCTCTTAACACATTCTGTGATTTGAATGACACCTATTAATTTAAACTTGCCAAAGATGCCAAGAAATTGATCTAAGTTGCAGGAAATAAAAACATTGATCTTGGTAGCTCATGTATCTATCATGAAGCATCTGAAATGAGCACAGTATGTCCCTGTTAAACACATACCTGCAGCCTCACTGTGCCTACCTTACCTTAATAATGGATAGCCTCCAAGTGGCAACCTGATAGAACTTTCTTAAGGTATAATCCTTGATATCACATCAAGAACAATGGCAACACTCACAGGACAAAACAGAGCTCTTCACCATAGACCCCAAAGAATTAACAAGCCAGACTGTATGCTACACAAAAGAACTAAAATCACAACAAAATGTAAGACCTGATCAAGAACAAAGAGTTGTCTATCTTATCTTCTGGGCATATGAGTGACAGTATCACAAAATTCAACAGCCAAAATATCATTAATGATTTTTATTTCTTGCCTTATCTCCATCCTCCACAGCAAAGCAATGTGCCTAATGAGATTTACAGCCTTTGATTTCTGTCATATAAACCCCCCCAGAATCACTAAGGTTTCATCTTATCCAACATTTGAAACAATTAGAAGAAATGCAATCTGAGAAAGGGAAAGTTCACATAGCATACATAAATTTTATGCCTTCAACATAAATTAAGAAGATAATTAGACATTAAAACATGTATTTAAACAAACTGACTTGTAATTATCTAGCAATTTAAATCTACAGCATTCCTAGTAATGCCCCTGAAATAGCTACAGAATCCACAACACACATGTGAAAACAGTAACTTTAATACATCTGTGCCAGTCTCCAGAAACTTTCAGTTAGTTAACTACTGATTTTTTTTGGAGCTTGGTTCTGTATCTTCAAACAAGTTAAATAGCATGAGTTTAGAGGTCCAGGCTTGATAGCAGGATAGTGGCCAACAGAGAAAACCAAGGGATAAACTGAAACTGGCAACCACCACCTGAAACACATGCAAACAGAATTAGTTTGGCTTCATCCAAACAACTGGAACCAACCAGTTTAATGTCCACATTTTCTGGAATTTTTTAAGAGCTTGGTAAGGTTTCTTAACCATCACTTCCTCTTGCAGGAGCAGTGCAGGGTCCATCTTTCTCCTCCATTTCACTGCATTTACTTGTGTGCTCACTAGGAGAAATTTATTGTCATGTCTGCTTTGAGGTGAACACGTTTGCATCTCACCAGCTCTCTCCTGAAAATCTAAAAATCAGGATCAGATCAACCCCCTTTCACTCCTATGGCATGAAAGCAGTTCTATGCATACTTCAAGATACAAAGTGCCAAGAGCAGCTATTTCATTAAGTCTAATATCTCCAAATGCCCATGACACATCCTTCTTTCCCTACCACACACACTTCTAATCATTACTACCTCAGCTTTATAATATTAAGCAAAAATCACAACACAGTTTTAAATTTAGCTTGAGACAGCTGAATTGAAGGAGCACATTTGTTCTTTTGCTTTTAGCATGGCAGCAAATGCAGGCCAGCCTTCAAAGGTGTAAGACAATAGAGATGCAGACTGCACAGAGGTCAGTGAAATACAAAGCAGCAGCAAAGACATTAAACAACTGGTATACTGGGAAAGACCAAATGAACAAACTAAAACTGACAGAAGGAAGTCAAATGAAGTTTGAAGATTTTTTTTTTTTAAGACACTCTTGCAATCTAAATGCTCTCAATACACATTTTATGTTCTATAGCAATGAACAAATCAATTTACCATTTCATTTCACAGAATAGTTAAGGTTGGAAGGGACCACTGGAGGTCATCTTGGCCAACCTCTCTGCTCAAGCAGGGTCCCCTTAGAGCACGCTGCTCAGGATTGTGTCCTGACAGCTTCTGAACATCTCCAGGACAGCAGACTCCACAACCTCTCCAGGCAACCTGCTGCAGTGTTCAGCCCCCCTCACATCCCTAATTTCTGATGAGTAGTCAAACAACAGACACCTAGACCGAAATGCTCCATTTTCTTGAGTGCAATTAACACTGACCACAATCATTATAGCTTTCAGTAAGCTAAGGAATTAATAAAAAGCCAACTTGTGAATTGGATGTAGGTGTTTGAATTACATTTGTTTGTGTTCACACAAGACTGCAAGGTCACACTGTGGCTCAGTTACACACAGCAACAGCCAAACCATGGTGTGCATATTGCACAAGATTGAATGAAGACTTTGTGGTTTCCTATCCACCTGAGAAGCTAGGGAACTCAGCTAATATGAAAGTTTGAATAAGCATTTTTGATGTAATTATATTTACTATTTCTACTTTAAAACCACCTAGAACAGTCCTAGAAATATTGTATTATTAAATATACAGATTACTTTGCTTAGCTTAAGAGCAAACAATAGGCAGTCAGTTAGCATCGCCACTCTGGAAAATAAATAATTGTAGCTGAGTAGCTTCTAAGAAGGAGAAATGGAGGGTTATAGTTAGCTTGTAACTGTATCACTCATCCTTTTATGAAAGGATCACAATATTTCTTGCCTTCTCCAGTGGGCAATACAGTTGTACATTTTACTGAAAATTCCACATTGCCAGAGTACAATCCATCCAGAGCATCCTGAGGCAGCTTCAACACAATATTCTCCAGAAGATGCCACTAACTGGAACTTTAGTACAATTTCCTGTGTTCTATTAACTCTGTGCTCCCTTGAGGGAGTATCTGACATAGAAACCTCACCACAAACAACAGTGACATATGCCATGGACACTGTGCTGACCTAACACAATTCCTCCATTCCTTGAATTTCACTGCTTACAGACAGGCAGGTTCTTTGAGAACAGTGCCACAAAGAGAGGCACTTCACTCTTTTGAAGGCATCATGTATGATGTTCAACTACTGTTTTGAAAGATCAGTGCATTGCATTGCAATGCAGTGCATTGTCTTCAGCAGGAACAGAATCAGCAAGAACATACCTGAATGGAAAACAGAGTACTGAATCTCATTCTGTGCCTGGACAAGTACTTAGAAATTGCAGTTCTTTTCTCCTATGCTACAAGCAACAAATCCATGTATTTGCTTTTCACTTATGGAGGCTAAAAACCAAAACAAACAGTCTTCAAAGTGGACCCCAAGGGTAAGGATTAATGAGTCCTACTTTTTAGCTAGAACAGATTTTGTCTGCTACAAAAACTCTGGAAATAACAGTTTGCATTGAAAATTTGAAAAGTGTTTTATCTGAGAGCCTGTGATCAAGGAAACAGTTTTATGTGTCTTATGTATCAATCACATCTTGCACTTGAGACAAATACAGTTCTGATCTTATTTAAGAAATCACGTTCAATATCACTTTGTAGGAAATCAATCATATCAATCTCTCTGAATGAGAAAGTTACAAATAATGCTAAAGAATGTGTTATAGTTTTGTCATTGAGACAGAGCTCACTTTACAAAAGAAATAGCAAAAAGACAGATATCTTTAAACTATGATGAGTCCTACCAGAGTATTCCAGCCCTTACCATGGATTAGCCTAGTTGTTCTAAAGAACAGATTTTTCCACTCGAATTTTGTAATTCAAACTTTTATCTTCACTTTTCTTAAAATATCTACAGATTAGATTGGCTTTTGCCTTAAAGAAAAGCTGCAACCAAATAGTCTTTCTTTCAAAAACAGAACTACACCAGTGGTAGTTTAATGCAGGAAAAGGAGAGCTTGCTTCACTACAAAAACTCATTATGGTGAAATGTTTACATCTTGTTTCATACCTCCACATTCACAGAATTATCAATAAACTTTACACACATAGCTCTTCAATAGGAGCAACTCTTACAGGAGAAGAACCATATAGAAAATGCAATATAGCAAAGGTCCCTGAGTCCTTTAATAACTCTTGAGTCTTACAGAAGTAACCCTACTAGTGACTATTAACCTAAAACTAGCCTTTGAACAAGAGAGGACTCAGTGTTAAAAGCACAAGAAGCTGCCTTGATGAAACCCTGCTGAACACAATAATAACAAATAAAAATAAAAATTAATAATAATAAATATAATAATAATGAAGATTTCCTTTTTGCAAACATCTTCCATGTGTCCTAGTAAAACTACAGGAGCATGATCATGGCATCTTCAAAGAGAAAAATTTCTATTTTTCTGTACTAGGAATCTACTTCATTTATATGAAAGAAATTGAGTCTCCACCTCTTAAAGTACAAAGGATCAAAGTTTAAGACAAGTATCATTGCAAAACTCTTAATTTATTGCTTATGTATTAAAATACCCACAAAACAAAAGACTGTATTATCATATTTGAATAATCTTCCAATCATTTTTAAACCCAGAAAATCAGACTGTATGCTTGTAATATATAATGACAGAGACTCAGGGTGAGGAATAGACCATATGAAGAAGCAAATTCAAATCTGTTAATCTGGCTTCCAACATGGAGTGTCTTTTGCTACCATAATTTGTCCACAGCAAAAGCAAAAACCTAATTTAAATGGTTCCAAACTTGCTCAAGTCTAGCCTGCAAAGAAAGCCCATTTTCAAATCAGGTTTCAACTCACAAACAAGAACATAGCTTAGAACAAGCATCAGGTTGTCAGTCCTGAAACAGCTATGGAGCTGCTCCAACAGACAGCAAGCCATAATGAGGTGAAGCATCAGCAGCTTCCCTTGGCCCAGAGACATCATCACCATGTGTTGGGGTACAGCAGTGAGCTGTGAATGGCTGAAGTGAATCAAGGACAATCCAGACAGCAGAGGCACACCGTGCCATGAAGGACAACCTTGCTCTCCAACCATGTACTGAGGCCACCACAGTAAAATTCATCTGAACACCTACACACAACTGTGGTCAATACACGACTCCATTTCATCCTTCTGGACCTGTTCAACTTTACTAACAATAGGAAAACACCACTGATCCTATAAATAGGCTTGAGGAAAGCTGCCAGTGTTAAGTACCACATTATCAAGTTTACTTCAACATGCACCTATGCAAGACAGTGCCTAAATGACAGCCTGCTGACAACACTTTACTTCCAAATTTCCTGAAGCTGGCTTCCAAAGTTCTCCAATCACAAGGCAATGTAATGCTAACAACCAAGTTTCAGAAGACAGCACCTATGAAAATACTCACAGACAGAATTTATACAGACCTTTGTTATGTGCTCTATAACACTTGTGATACACAACCATTTATTTCACTCATTCATCTTCCTTGAGTTTCTTGAAGATGCCTGGAACATTTGTCATCCTCCAGTTACTGAGGACGTTCCCAATTGCCCTGACTTCCCAAAGACATTGGGGAGAGGTGTTGGAATCATGTCAGCCTATTCCCTAGGATGAATCTCACCATTTTACTTAAGTACTCTGTAACTCAATCTTCCTCTAGCAAAGATGGCATCTCACTCTGCTGCTTAAATTGTCACACCTGAGAACAGGTCCTGCCAAGAAGAGTACCTCAGATCCCTTCAGAGATCCACACCAAGCCCCTTTGTTGTCACACCATGCTTATTTCCATTCATCAGCAGAACCATGTTCTGCTTACTCTTCCTTTGGCTGTATGCATACTTGTAAGAGCTCTCCACATTTTGTTACTTTCCATCTTCCTCAGTTTCAACTATAGTCATGCATTGGCTTAACACTGCTGCACATGTAGGCACATGTAAGACATCTGTGCTTTCATATTAACATTCTAGATCCATTTCTGCACATTTTAAACACTACTTTTCTATCAGACAGTATTATATCTAGCATGAATATGCCCTATAAACAAATCAGAGCAACAATACCTGTAACTAAGAATTTGGATCATGTTGGTTATTAATGTCATTATATTGTTAAGCAGTCAGCAATCAATTCCACTGATGTGGTCGATCTGCCAGTGAAGTGGACCAGAAATGTCACCACTTGGCAAGAGCTGCTGGAGAGCAGCAAAGTGGTAGGAACTGTGTACTACTATTATTCAAATGGAGTCAAATAGGAGCAAGTTTGTTGGATCACAAGACCAGATTTTAGCCTACTGATCTTTCCACAATTTTAGACTGAATGCAGTCTTCACAGCAGAAGTCTTTAAAGAACTACATCCACACTAAATCTGCAAAATAAAGTAACACCATGTAACCAAGTAACACTAACATTCTGGACTTCTGTCTGATTTATAAGGGTAACAACTTTTTGCCATGCACTGCAGAACTTAAACCTGTCAATCTCAGGTTCGTATTTATGTCTGTACATCACAATCACACATACCAACATTTACATACAATTCCACACATAGCAAGGGGAACTCAACACCACTGAAGTAACTCTTCCACAGAAAACATAATCAAGGTACTTATGAAAGTATGTACCTTATGAAAGGCTTCCAGATACATACTTGAAAGATGCCAATACACAACTGAAAACCATGAGCAGACAGGAATCCCACAGCAAAGTTCAACTACTGCTGGGAGCTGGAAACAGCTTAAAAATCTGCTTGTCAGAGATCCCTACTCCCAAATCAGAGCTTTGCAGAAGGTCCTATGCAACAGCTCATGTTCAGAATATAACCCTTACATAATCAGCACTATTCAACTCTTATTTATATTTTGTTAATATTTGTGTCAGAAGAAAACACTTATGAGAATCTATCCAGAACAAAAGAAGCAGACAGTGAGCTGTTACCCTTGTATGTTTGGAGTTCTTCTCTGTCTCTTTAAAGGCCAACCCCCACAAATTAATTACCAGACTCAGGCAGATGGAATCAAGCACTTTGCCATTAGTTTGTTTTGTTTGAAACAAAACCAAGTAAAAGAAATCCTTGAATATGGAAGGGAAGAACTTGTGAGTTTTCATGAAATGTTTTGTATCAAACCAAAGATCTGAAAGAACAGCAAGTACTAGCAACTGTTTTAACAATACATCAGTAATCTAAAGTGAAGATTTCAAACCAACATTTCAAGCTATCCTAAGAGCTAATAGTTTTTGTTGTACAAAACTTCACATCCTTTGTTTTGATATTATATGAACAAGTTGAGAAGACACAGGTTCAAAAGGGTAGATATTTTGAGAGAAATACCAAACCAGCTGAGTATTCAGACAGGACAGCTCAATACAGATAGGTCAGCTCAATGCTGCAAGTTCAGAGGTATGACCATGAGTGGAAGGCAGAAATAGGTAAGGTGAAAGTGTGAGCTTATTAAGACTTACAATTCCTAGAACTGTAATTCATGTTACCATTTTTTCCAGAACTATTCTGTGTGCCTCTGAACTGTTCTTATCTATGTCACTGGGAAGAAGGTCAAAGATAGAGGACCTTAAATAGGTGTTAGTACCCTCTTTGAAAGCACTTTTGAAACAGCTTCAAAGGACCTCAATCCCAGGATCCACACAAACACTATTAAAAAAAAAAAAAAAGACTAGCTGTAACTTGAGATGCTCAGATCAGTGAACAACCTGCTACATTCTCTTTTCTTTGTCAGAGTAAAGAAAAGCTTTCTTCATGATGAACAGAGTAAGCCAAAGATTCTCTCATTATTGTTACAAGAAATAATGCCAGCTCTCATTCCTCTCCACATCCTCAAGTAAACCCAACACAGGAGGCCCAAAACCTTTAGCTCCTTTACAGAATGCTTCAGAGAAGAGGTTAGGGCTAAACAAATGCCCTTCATGAATAAAAGGAAAGGTAAAGATGACTGCATTACAGTCAGACCTACAAAAGGCACCTTTTGAGTGAATTAATTTGCTAACACTTACTTTACCTGTGCCAGTAAACCCCTTGAGTGGAGGTTCTGTGTATGAAGTGGACTACTTATAAGCACAGTGAAAGCATAAGCAAGAGAAAGAGAACTCAAGTACCCTTAAAAGCAAGACTTGTATGTGCAGAGGGCATCAGTCTTGAATACCAATTGGATGAATAAATTTGTCAGTAGGTTAAGTGGCTTAGAAGATCATTAAGAACTCTGTATTGTTCTTGGTTTTATAAGCAATATCTTTAAGTTATTTAGATGTACATTTTAAAAACTATTCAATAAATGACACCAAGAAGTAAATTGTTTATACAACTGTAACTGTTGAATGAACTCCCTTCAGGAGCTACCTTTACGTTCTGGTGTTTAATGCTGACAGCACACGAATACTGGGTTGTAAATATATCTCCTGTGCTCACTGGACATTACCTGCTTGCCTTCTCACAGGCTCTATGTACCTCCACAAGACCCAACTGACAAGAAAGGAAGATAGGTTTAGGAAACTTTGCCTAATATAATGAGTACACTGAATATCCTCAGAATCTTTCCATGGCACTGAGGCCGACCAGCACAGACAGATGGCATCCATACCATTAAGCTCTGACTGTCAGCTGAGTGTTAACCTGGCTGTTAACATAATCCTCCCAGACTCCTGGCTCAGGAAGATTGTTATCACACTTGGAAAGTGACAGATGCCCTGGGCCAAAACTGTTATCAGGGATGGTTTTAACAGTTCTAGAGTAGATAAAGTTCCAGAGCCCAAGAGCTTTTCCTACCATTATTTTATTTATGCCAACAAAGCACAGCCTAGCAGTACTAAACAACAAGAACAAAAGTGAAACAGGGAGTTGAATACTGAGAAGCCAAAAGGCACTTCTAAGAAATCACTGCAAGTACTGAGTATGCTCAGGTCAGTGGTCATGACACACATACTCCATAAGACACAAAAGATGCAAGCTGCATTTGTCTGACAGGAAGAGCAAAACGTCACTGCTGTTCACTTGCTCTGCTAAAGCATGCTGTATAACAGGGAATTAACCAAATTAGATTCAGAAGAATAAAAACCCAACAGGTAAGAAGGTTATTATTAAATTTGATGGTAATACCTGGTTAGTCAACATTTACAGAAATTGCATAAGAAAGTGCACATTATCTACCAAGCATCAAACACAAATGTACCTATTACAGCACATTTCAAAAAGCTAAGCCCAAGATACAGTAATCTGCTAAACATCTACTGTGACTCAAAACAGCAGTAAACAAGGGGAAAATAGAATTTCTTTAAAAGAAAGTAGAATTGACTGATAAGAATTCTGGCACTGGAAACAAGACATCCATTAAGGAAGCCACAAGGTTCTCTTGTGCCTTAACAACAGTGAGACAGGCCTTTGCCTTCTACTGCCTGGACCATGTGCTTGGAGCTCTCACTGCTGAAGAGAAAGTCATGGAGTACCTCAGCCTTCTTCACATACTGGGGAAACCAGGTCCCCCCACTTCCTTCCAGACAGGGCTCACATTTTCCCTATTCTTCCTCCTATTACCAATCAATCTATAGATTTTCTTGTTGCTCTCAATGTCTCCAGGCAAATTTAACTTTGGTTAAATCAAGGTCTTTGGCTTTCCTAACCTGTCAGAGAGTATCTGTTTTCCTCCCAGGCTACCTTACCCTCTGTAAAAATTTTAATCATTAAAGATGCATTACTTAATTAAAATCTGTTTTCAGCCACCAGTCTTCAGCAGATGGCTTTCTCTGTTCACTAATGCCCTATAAATACAGCTTTGTCCAACAAATACTATCATTCTTACCATCTTAGCCTTGCCTTTTCACTGTTTTCAATGCTATCTGGAATAAAGATGCTCTTCAGTTAAAACAGCCTTAGCTTCTGTATCTGAAGTGACATGTCTGCTTTCCTTTGCAATTCTGATAAATGAACAGTGTCTTAAAGCTATATAAAAGTGATGCCAAGAAATCCCAAGAGGCTGATTTTCTTGGAATAATCTTAAGTCAACTAAGCTTGATTCAAAATCCATCTTCATTCCTCCCTCATCTAAATCTCAGCTTGACAGAATGCTCCTTATTAGTTATTTAGGAGAGGCCAAACTCAAGCCTTGGGGTCAGCAACATAATCAATCATCAAGAAAGGAACAGAAAATAAGCAGCAGCAGTCAGGTTCCCTCACAAATTTACTGCTACAGGGAAAAGGGAAAATCCAACCTTTCATTTGGACACGGTGCATCTGTAAATAGTACTACAAAACAGTGAGGAGACTGAGGCAGTGTTCTGTACTGGGGAACACAAGTCAGTCAGTCAAGAGTAGAAAACCCCACAACACAGAATGTTTCAACATGGGCCACCACATTTAACAAATGAAACAGGCCTGTTTTATACAGATCCTAAATCTTCATCAGTGTAGTTTGAGAATATGCCTTTCCAATAAAGCCTATTAAAAAACCCCAAACTCCTCTCCACCCTTGGTCTCGCATTTTCACCTTCCACTGCTTGCCACAGCCCAGCAGTAACAAAACATTACTTTCAGGATTGTAATGTGAGAAAGGAAGTGCTGAAGTGCTCTTAGTTAAAGCAAATTTTATCTTAAAAATAACCCCATGGTCCCAACTTCATCCCCACTTCAATTCTATTTACAGACCACAGCAAAGTATGACTGTGAACAACTCTTTAAAAAAGTGTGTTCATTCCTAGATTGTATTTCTGTAATACTTCAATATCTGTTAGGGCAAACTGTAAAGCATCTTAACACCAGATTTTGGAAAAGAACAGTGCAAGAGGTATTTACTGAATCTGTTCATAATTCTACAGACAACCTCACTTTTCAAATGCTATTTTTACTTCATATTCACTTTTGATTAAAGTACTTAGACATTAAAAGAATTCCATACGTTTTTCTTAAAACAGGTTTTCCAAAATACTACTTTCTGGCCAACAAACTGTTTCTCATAAAGAGATTAAGACTATCACTGTTCTATAAACACATGTCACACAAGTAGATGCAACCACTTACAGCCCCTCTGGCAGCTCAGGTCTAGCTCTGAACAGCAAGCAGGTATGAGACAGTGGCTCCCAGCACTTCCATACATGTACCTACCAGAACCTAAATGCCACACGTGAACACACATCCTCTGATCTCTCCTAACACATTTATTTCATTATATCACTCACCTTTGCATTTTTTTAAAAAAATTATTTTCCAGAAATCAATTATTAAAAAAACTTAAGTTTTCTCAGTTCGGGATCTATGTCTTGTTTCCGTCTGAATAGCTTAAAATCGGTTACTTAGTTTAACATGTTACTTCATGAGAAGTCTACACAGGTACTTATCACCAACTAAGGCTACACAAAGCAAATAAACTGTGTGAAGTCATCATAAGGAAGAAGAAAAACACATTTTCATTACTTCTGCTCTCTTTTGCCCTCACAGCCCTTTTCTGTTAATTGTTTGTCATTGTTTCCATTTTCAAATATGCTTTAAAGAAGAAATTAAACCATTTCTGTACTGTAATGGCTTTTGCTCATTTACCTCATTCCAGTTTCCTACCAAAAAATGAAAACACTTCAATCAAGAAAGCCTTTCACCTTTTCTGAGGCTCTTCCTTTATTGATACACTACTTTTTTCAGAGGCCTTGTAAAAACCTGAGGCAGCATTTTTACTCTATTCCACCATTTATTATCAACACGTTTATTGTATTTAAAAAGTCATTCATCTTCCAAACAGGGTTGACATTTCCCAAATGCTAGTATCTTACCAGCAATATGTTGCCCTAAATGAGAGGCCACACGTTAGTCCATTGCTAGTTTTAAGTTTTACTCAATTACAGTTTTTTGGATGGCTGCACAAACATGGTGATACACAAAAAAATCAGTGCTTTTCAGGTTTCCACGGAGGAGTAGCCTCATTTGCTGTTAAAGCAGAAAGCCTGGAAACAGGACAGTGAGAACCACAGATAAGTGAGTTATAAAATAGATCTTTTGGCACAGCAACATTTTCAAACCTTCTTGATACATTAAAGCACCACAAAGCCACTTTGGAAGATGAAACTAGAAGAGATCATTGTCCAAACGTCGGCTAGCCATGGAAAGCTCAATCCTGACTCCTTCTGAAGATACCGCAAAAACCCAAGACATAGTAACGCACATGAGAGAGAAAACTAAGCCCAAAGTTGTCTAAAAGGAATTGTTACTTTCAATCAAAAATAACTTTTTGTCTGTTTTAGAAGACAGAGCTTTTCAATTACAGGAACCACAACAAACTTGGAAATAACTAGCTGATCCTAGAAGAGTAAATGCTGTTGGATATGAGCATATTAAAAAAAGGGTTTTATTCTTGAGCTGTATGCTCATCTTCAAGCTTAGCAGAAGCACCCAAATTCTTTTCTTTGACAGAAGCATTGATTTTACAGGCTAGACCAGTTCTTTAACAAAACTGATGCAAGAAAATCTCATCCTTTTTGGTCTCCTTAAACTGCACCTGAAGACTAACCTACATTTCATGGAATGCAGTTTTTTCAGGTTCTTTCAAAAGTATCTCAAAACTGCTGGCCGTAAGAAATAAACACACTGTCCCCATTCTCATCAGTACAGGTTTATACTACCTGTAGACACTTGTGGGACAGAAAACTTCTCTGTCTACAGCAGCTCTCTGGGCTCAATACACAATGCTTACCATTTCTGCATGACTGGGCACTAAGCAGCGAACATCTTCCACATTTCCATAGAGAGATGCAGATCTTCTGAAACAAGTGCAAACTGGAAGGAATTCAAGAATGCACTTTACAGAGCTATGCATCTTTTTTTTTTTTTTTTTGGCCTATTCAGTGCCCCATCACCATCCCTCACTTCTCAAGGAAAGTGCCTAGAGGATTGTGTATAGCAAACGCTTTTGAGGACATCCGTACTTACTCCCCACACACTTTCAGCCCAGAACATATCACTGATTCAGCTTTTGTGCTCAAAATCCCCTAAATGGTTGTATATGAACATTTGATTGTAGGTATGTGCAGTCAAGAGGGCAAGATTAGAATTGAGACCAAAAAAATAATCTGTAGTTCTAGATCTTCAGTTAAGTTCTTCAAAGCTATAAACAGCCAAAAAAACATTTTTAAGAAGTAATGTTGGCTAATGAAGGTTGCCACTAACTGAGCAAAAGAGTGGACCTCTCTCAGTTACCAATTTAAAAATATCACTAATGGCACTGAACTCCTTTACCAATGGCTCTGATACTTACTCATGAAAAGCATTTAAGAGGAAAGAATAACCTTTGTTAACCTTTGATTAACAGTTTTCCCTTACTTGTAGAGCAATTTTTTTTGGTCCTCTCATCCTTTGGAAACTTGCCTTCCCTGGTGCTATACCTTAGCTGCTGCACAGGTGCTGTTACTGCTGTTGCCCTGCTGCTTCTGCAAATCAGGACTTGAAGATTTACTCACCTGTTCGAATGGAGCAAGAAACAAAAACCAACACCTGACCAAGAAACAGATTTGGGGAAATGAGCAAACAAGGACATTTAACAGAGTCGATTTTCCTACACCAGAATAAAAGCCCTCAGGTAATACAAATCCTATTTGCTTCTTCCACTGTCAGACTTGAATTGCCTTTCCCTATTATGGTTTTCTCACAAAAAAATCTGAGTTATACATCCTAAATCCTAAAGGAGAATCAAGGGTTAAGTCAAACTAAGGGGAAAAAAAAAATCCAGCCTTTTCAAGTTGCACGCAATAAGTGATAGGAAAGTTTGAAAAGTTAGCACTGACTTTCCCACACAGACAAATGAACCAAAAAAAACCCCAAAACCCACAAAACAAAGAATGTATTTAGCCCAAACAGAATCCCAGCATCCTTAAAACATGTTTCATCTCTTGAGCAAGAATAATAATTTCACAAGGAACAGATAAATCAAATAAAAACAAGGAATTCTAAAGGGGAGGAAGAAACTGCTACAATCAGTTGGACCAGAAACAGCCTCAAGATAAATAACAAAAGGCTACCAAGGACTTTGCTCCTCAGCATTAAGCCCAGTTGTTAGTGTAATGCAAATGAACTGTCAACATCCCAGCCAGCACAGTTGGAAAGGTTTATCCTAACAGTCACATGCATTTCTTTTCTTCCAGCTGCTGGCTAGGCCTCCAGCACGGAATTTGCAATCCAGTACTGAGAAATGTGAGACTGTGACAAGATGAGCTCTGTGAAGAAGTATGAATCAAAAGACGACTTTAAATTTACAGAAAACAAGTATGAAATACTGCTGTATTTCATTCTAGTAATAATGAACACTGTGTTAGATATGCCAAATAAAGAAATACTAATATGTTCTGGCACTGCAGTCTAACGAATAGATATAGATTCCAGGCTTTGCAAGAGCTCAGATCAGGAAAGCAAAGAAAAATGTCTTGTATAGAGAAGCTGCAAAAGTTTATAAAATAAATGGGTCTGCAGAGAGAGAAGCTACAACACTGTAGCTGCAGTGCTTGCACTGTCCATAGCACAGCAGGAATACACTGAACTGACAGACTGACAAAGGCTCACCCAAATGCAAGCACACTAATCCTTGGGACGGCAATGATAGCTGGGTATCACCGCAAAACCACTTGAAATGACACAATCCCACTGTGGGCTCTTACCCAAGAAAGCTTTCTGGTTGATTTCTGCATCGACTTCAGCTGGAATCTACTTGCCCAAAAACTTTATTTACAGCAAATACAAAAGATGGATGCAGAAGTCAATTATTCTCCCTCAGATAAAACCCTGTAATCACAATCCAGTAAATCCCACAGAATAGAAGAATAACAAGGAAATGAAAATGAAACAAACAGCCCAAACCCAAAAAGTCTGGCAGGAGCTTTCAGTCCTGTAAGAGGCAGGAAGGTATGAATAAAACAAGCAAATTAAGACCCTTATTCATTTTCAGGAAATGCTTTTTACGTTAGCTACACTCAGAGTGAAAATCAGGTTCCCTATCCCTATGTGAAAAATCAACCAACTGTTACAAAATAGTACTTAATAAAGCATACTTAGTGTAAACAAAATGCAGACTTCATGTAAACATTGTCTTCAGTATGACATGCTTCAAGAAAATAAAGCAGGTTAAACTGATTGTCTCAGAGTGAATTAAGCAAAATGAGGCAGTATCAAGTCTTCAATTTTACAAATCAATAGTTTAACCATTTAATAAAATATTTATAGCTAAACTTCTTTCAATTTTTAAACAGTCCAACAAGTTTCTGTCACAGTCAAAATCTCTAACTTCCCCACAATTAATGAAAAATTAAAGCCTTACCAGGTTTTAAAAACACATACAGAGCATATTTTTTGATTTTAACAACATTTCTATTCAAATGATGCACGACATACAGAATACTAGAAATGAAATTATTGCTGAAGGCAATCAGAGTAGCAAACTCAGGCATTTTACAGCATGGCTGCTTCTCAGAAGAGTTAATTTCTTCTTTTAAAAACTCCTCTTTCCTATAGGTGAGTTTTATAGATTCCTGAAGAGACAGACCAATAGACCTTTATACTGGTGTCTACAGGGCAAGAAATACTGCTATTACCAGTTTGGATATGAAACACAGGTAAGCTTAAATGTAGTTAGGAAAATGTTAAGTTGAAAAAAAACCCAAAAAATCAGTAGTCAGAAGACAAATACCTATTTTTCCTGTAGGAATACAAAAGAATTTATTTTCCCTTGCTAGTTACAGAATGACCATATAAGACTCATCTGTGAAGATGAAGTTAGTTCAAGACAAAAGAATGCATCACAATCTGAACAAACAAATGCATTTCACTTACCAAAAAAAGAAGCAAATTTTTACCACAAACTACATTTTCAGCAGACTGCTGACAAAGCAGAAGCTGTGTAGTGGCTTAAAGGCTGCGTTCTTTCCAGCCTATCAAGTGTCTAGATATATACAAAATAATGTGAGCAGTCAACTGCTTGCACACAGTTCTTAAAATCTTCCCTTTTGTGGTTTGTAACTATCATTTTCTGAAAATTACTTGCTCAGTTATGTTTTTATTATTATAGTCTAAACACTGTTCTGCTTACTGTTATAAAAAAAGACAAGTACCAGTGACTGCTTCACAGATTTCAAAATGGAGCAGTTTACAAGCATTACCCACATAACAAATGAAGATTTAACATTCAGAGCATAAAATTTATCTTGCTATGACTTTATGAGAACATGACAGTCTAGATAATGTCACTGGCAAAGAATGCTTAAAACTATGATAAACTTGGTCTTTCAAGTTTAGAATAATAACTGGGGGTTTTATATCGTATCTTCTCCGACCAGTTAGAGCAATTTATACTCAGGAGACGAAGACTGAACAGAAGGAGTAAAGCACAAAGAAGATGAGAGTTAGTCACAAGGCAGAACACATCAAATTCCAAGAGAAAGAGTAAATAATTAATTTTGAAGGGTTTTTCTGTACAAAGACAGATTTTGGGGTCACTAATTCAGATGAAGCAGTGCCCCATCATTTCATGGCATTCAGCCTCCCTCCTGAAAAAAAGAAAAATACAATGTAGGAAAACTAGCCCTGAATGTTTCCCTTCCTTGCTACATCTAGAGAAAAGCAGCCACAAGCACTTCCCTCACTACCTTTCAGGTAGCCTGCACCTTACTCACAGTACAGAGCCAGACTTTCTCAGTCATCTCTTGGTTCTTCATTCTGTTGGCAAATGAAACAGTCTGATTCTCAGTTAGTTAAGGGAATGTCTGTCCAGAAAACAAAGGGAAAGCACTGTGGAAGAGTACTGAAGGACTGCCTGTGTGCTCATCCAGTGGGCAGGCTGGTAGTCACAGCAGAAGCCAAAGGTGTCTCTGGCCTGTCCCCAGTGTGTACAGCTGCAGCCCATACCTGTGATCTGAACGTGTCTGCAAAGAGGGAAGGCCTAAGAACAGCACCAGATAAGCTGCAAGCAAGTTATCACATAAAACCTAATGATTCAAACCACCCCATGTGCTTCCAGATTTTTCCAGAAGGACAAGAAGGCCAGAACACCCTATTGATTTTCCCAGACTGAGCAGCACAAGGCACAGTAGTAGAGCACTCACCCAGAGAGACACAGCATACCATACCCAGACCTAGTGTGGAACCCACGGGTTTTGTGGCTGTGCCATCAGTTTTGTATTTATAACCACTGCAAACTCAACCAGAATAACATTTGTTGAGAACACTTTTTTTGAGAGAGACACCACAGAGTAACAAAGGAAAAGGCTGGAAGCACTTACCAGTGCCCACTTGAGATCCTCATCTCCTTTTGGAAAAAAAAAAAAGTATTCAAATCCTCTAATCTTATGTAAAACAGGGCCAATTTCTACCTAAATAAGCTTAAAGTTCTCTCTCCACAGATCCAGAAATATGTGGTACTTCTCACAGCCCTTGCTAAAAGGTTGCAGAAGGCGCACAGTGGAACAGCTGCTGTGTTCCACTCCAGTGACAGCTACATTTCAATGGTGGATTAAGTGGTCCAGAACCATTTTTACCTAACTCACAGGGGTATAGTGAAGGCTGTTTATAAAGCCATGCAATGATGGGACATACTAAGTATCTTTATACACTCTAGCACAGTCATGCTGGGTACAACACTGCAAGACACAGAACTTGAAAACTCTACAGTTACAAATGATTGTCTTTGTCCTGCTGTTATACTGCAATGTGTTATTATTTGCATTTTAATGTTCTTGCATACACCTTCAGGGCAGGAATCCTATTATCTGAACTATCTCTACCTCATGTAATCCTACAGTGCTTTATAAAACATAATAGTGAAAAGCAACCACATGCAATATACACTAACTCCTTATCATCTTGCCTCTAAACTACAGTAGGAAGATGGATTCAGTAGTAATGAGGACACTCAACTAAGAAGTTTCCTTAGATAATTTTGTTTGGAGTTCCATTGTACAGTAAAGATTTGGGGAATAACAATTCTATATTTAAACAAGTGTGCCTGAAGCTTTCTAACAGGTCAGACAGCTCAGCAAAATAAAGCAGCAAGTACATGTACAGCCACTAACACCTACACCCTTTCTGGTAACAATTTTCACTAAGAAAGTGATGAACACAAAAATCAAAATACTTTTCTTCCATGGGGCAATTCTTCAATTAAAGCTTTTTTTTCTTTTTTTTTTCTTTTTTTTTTTTGCTAAAAGAAGATAAAAGCTAGAAAGATTAGAATGGAGAGAATGCCTCAGACTAACACCTTCTTAGCTATAATCACAAATAATTGCCTCTTCTTATACTAATGAGCAAAGCAAAATGGAAAGTAATTTAGACAATTCATTCAGGGTAATAGCTTTGTGAGCTAATATTACTGCCGAGAGATCCATTCTCAATTTCCTCGAGTACAATAACAGAGCAGCACTAAGTTTTTCACTTCAGGGAGCTTTTCTATCCTATGTAAATATAAACAGAAATCCCATTATCTATTGATAAAAAACAACAAAGTGAGTTAAATAAAGTTTCATATGTTACACTTTCATATAACAGCCATCAGCTCCTTGGATCACAAGTGTAAATAAAACACTTCACTTACTGAAATCAATGAGAAACCTTCCAAATCCTTGCCTTTGGTATTGGGGCATGATCATTATGCAGGAGACATTGTACTTCTGCTGGCAAAGCTTTTCCTGTGGGAAGGAGAAACAGATCAAGTATGTCAAAGCACTGCTGAAGTGGGCAATTGCCTGCACCTGCTACTGTCCTTGTAAAATATCCCAATAAGGTGAACAGATGCATGGGTTCAGTACCAAAGTCAAATAATTCCAGTTAATGTCTAATTTTAAGAAGAAGTATCAAACATATCCTTCAGAATATTTTTTAATTAGTTAACCACTTGGCATCTTAAAAATTAAATACATTGTCTGAACAGCACAATAAAGTTTAAATGTGGTAATGGAGAAAGGCAGTAAGAAGAGGGAAATATTTTCATGCTTCACTGACCATTCTCTCAAGGATATGAAAGTGGAATACAAAATCCATGCACATGGTGAAACTATATTTTCTGTAATTTCTACATTAAGTGCCTGCAGGTTGTCACTTTTTTTTTTTTTTTTTTGTCTTCTCTCTGAATATGTGTTCAGGGTGCAGGAGAAGAACCCTTATGAGCAGAACTAAGAAGTTACAATGGAAGCATATTAAGTTTTTCAAAGCTAGATGCTTATGACCAGAGATAACCCAGGCAGAATGCTCAAAACAAAAGCTCTCAGACAGAATGAAGTCATATACAGGCAATGAGGACAAGTACTACACTGATTATTTAAAACAACAGAAGCTAAGATTAGGAAGCTGTTCTATCTATAGAAGTTTATAGGTTCTTTCCAGTTTATTGATAAGAAGGAAGAGCTTTGTTACCTTTAAAAGATTACACCCCAAAAATCAGCAATAGGCAGTTTTGAGGGAGACCAAGGCAACCAGAAATATCCAGGTCAGTATAACTGACAAGGAGCTGTGATAATCACATATATAGTTTAAGACATCAGTTATCATTTCAGCCTCCACAGAAGATGGCACTAGACCAGTGATGACATGACAGGATCACATGCCAGTACATTCATTCCCAAATACTCTATCAGATACCCAAGCCATATTTCACATGGTTTTTTAGTTTCTACAATATAGTTAAATATTTTCTCTGTACAGGCTTCCCAAACTCTCAAGACTACTGCTAGTAAGAAGTCCACATCCTGGCAAAACGCTTATAACTAGGTAAAAAAATCCAGAGCATTTCTGCCAGCAAGACCACACACACACACACACACATATTCTTTCCAAAAAAAAAAAAAAGAGGGTGGGGAGACATAGATGGATGACATGCAATGATTTGAGATGAAGATTTTTCCATAAGGTGTGGTGATGATATTTGTGATCATCAGATCACACTGATCACAGACTGGCCAAAACCAACAGGAGTGGAGTGGAAGAAGAAAATGCATCCACTGTTTGAGGGATGGTGTACTAATGACATCCTTCACTCTGCCACCTCAGTAAAGGCAGGACATGGAGATCCATGTGGCAGCAAGGATACAAGGGTTATTCATGTGTTAGAAACCATGGAAGTGCCTGAGAATAATCCCATAGGAATTAGAGCTGCTCCCTCTCAAAAGGCAGCAGGACTGAATCACCCAACTCGAGTGCACCTACCAATGCACAAAGCATGGTAAATAAACAAAAGTAAATGGGAACCATTGTGCAGCAGGAAAACCATGACACAGCTGGCATCACGGAGCCATGGTGGAACCACTCACACAACTGGAGTGCTGAAATGGATGGCTAAAACCCTTCAGAAGGGACAGGTGAGGAAGAAGAGGCAGTGGGCTAGCCTTGTATGTTAACGACTGTCTTAAGCTTAATCACAGTGATGGAAGAGCTGAGGGTTTCTAAGCAAGAACCAGAAGGAAGGGCGACAGGGCAGATATCCTGGTGGGAGTCTGTTATAGACACTCAACCATGATGAGGAGGCAGATGAATTATTCTGTAAGCAGCTGGGGTTAGTCTCATGATCACTAGCCCTCATTCTTGAGGGGGACTTCAATTTACCAGATGTCTGCTGAAATACAACACAGCAGAAAGGAAGCAGACTAGAAGGTTCCTGGAGTGTGTGGAATAGCTTTCTTCACTGAGAGGGTTATGAAGCATTGGAAAAGGCTGCATATGGAAGTGGTAGAATCACTTTCTCTGGAAATGTTCACAATACTTGTAAATGTGGCACCTGGGAATACTGTTTAGCAGCAACCATGGCAGTGCTGGAGTAACAGTTGGACACAATGATCCCAAGTGTATTTTCCAACATTAAACATTCTATGATAAGGAACAAAAATCAAGAGACCCACTTTAAGCTGGAACACCTTAAGTAAATGAAGAAAATACTTGTCTAAATAAAAGTTGACATGTTTCACAAGAAGTTCTGACCGGCATTAAAGACAGTGCCTACATGTCTCACTTGAATTCCAGCAAGGCCCACCTCTTGGAAGGATGTGGCCAGACATCCAAGAGATTACTGTGTAATAACCAGGTACTCTGACAAGACTTTTGGGCTTCTCCTAACTACTATTTTCCCACAAATCACTTATTCAAGAAAGAAAATATATAGTCATTAGGAGGCAGCAATACTAGGATCAGGAAGTAGTGAACTTCTGAGTAACTGTACCTATTCAACACATCCCTTAGGGGCAAATTATGGACAATAATGGAAGCTTTCCCCATTGCAGGCACATCTAAGTACAGTTCATTTTTCTTGGTCATCTTTGTCAAGATAGTCCACTCAGGTATTATTTTTGTCAATAGCAGCCATCTATTACTTGAAAATCAGCCACAACTGACATATCCACTCTAAACAAGGCAGGCACCATGAAGTTAGGCAGTGCATTCTTACATGGGAGCGGCAAATAACTGCATTAGATCAGACTGCACACAAGAGAGCAACATCACTGCCCATTTACATCTAAATGCCAGCTGGAACTGCCAGCAGTCAAGCCATGAAAACATCAACATTCCAAGTACCTGCAACTTTTACAAGTTAGACTTGGCATACTAATGCAAAAATGTTGGGGAGGGAAAAAGATTTAAATATTCAACTGAAAACACAACAAATTCTGCAAACAAAACCAATGAAGAAACAAAATCCCCAAACAAGAAAATGCCCACCCCCATCCATGTGGCTGATGAATTCTGAATTTGCATCAGTCAGGGGCAAGAAAGTAGTACAATGTATTTGAGACAATGCACATAATATTCAGGATTTACAGAGGCTTTCAAGCTTACGGGGTTTTTTCCCCAACTTCTGATTTTTCTTTGCTGTTAGCAGAAGTATTAAGGAGAACAGGACACTACAGATATTAAATAAACCCACTTTAAAAATTTTTACCTTAGAGAAATATCCAACTAAATGGCAGCCTTTCTCATCATTTTTTGTAAGGACATAGAAGAGGAATGGTTCAACATCATAATACAAGGTTTTGTGGTCCAGAAAGAGCTTAGCTAACAAACAAAGATTCTGACAATAAATTTTGCTCACATTTCCATCAACCTACAAAAGCAAGACAGATGCAGTTATTTCCATGACACCAACAAGTTAGGACAAAACAACTTATTGAATCAATCATATCCTAGAAGGAAATGTGAACACTATGGAGTTACAAGAAACAAACAAAACACATCAAGGTTCAGAAAAGAAACACACCAATTTCTTCTTAAATAAGAAATCTCCAGTTAGTGCTAATTACTTGGCATTTTTAAGTAAGGTCTGAGTATCTGGATTTATTAAACAAAGTAACTTCATATTTTAATTGTTCAAGACAGACTTACCTCTTTCACTCTATTCCTGGAATGAAAATGAATATGACTGGCAGATAACACAAATGCACTAGTTAAAATTGCATTAAATTGTGGTTTGCTAGAAGGCAGTGGAGTACAACAACTTTTAAGAAAACCCCAAACAAAGAAGTGTATTATGTTGAATCCTTAAGGTGTAAGGCAAATAAATGAGTAGCAAATTACATATCAATCACATCAATGTCTTGGATAAATTAGACAAGACAAAATTTCCATGCCAGGCTAAAACGCTATTGAGCGAGAGAGGTAAATTTCCTGGCTAAATACTACAATTAGTCTAGGTATATTATGAGTGTAAGGAGTCAAGCTGTGATTCAGACAGCTACAGAAAAGCCAGACACAAATGCAGATTTCCTAGATCAATTAGGTACTTCCTGAAAGGCTCAGTCAAAGGCAACACATTTTTGAAATAATCTTAACAGAAAGGTTTGCTTGTACTGATTTTTTTGATAATGACCATAGCTGTATTTCATTCAGAGAGAGACAAATTATAGGAAATTTGCAGAAAAATAAGCCATCTTCTACTCTAATTTGTTTTGAGGAAGAATCCTAGTTACAAATCTAAGCAAAACCCATCCTTTTGGATATATTCAGGGATTTTAAGGGAACATCAGTAGTATAGCTGCATTAAGTGGATTGAAGAAAAAAACATTCAATGGATAGAGCTACTGCTCCTAAAGGCTTCAGGATAAACTTGCACACAAGTATTAAGAGCCTATCAAATACATCAAATGCTCTTACAGCACACTCCATTGTCCAGATGCTTTTTATTACTTTTCACACTTACTAACAAGTGTACAAATTAAATATGAACATTAAGTAAGCAGAAATCACCACTGGGTAAGCCATTAGCCTGAAAATGCAAATTATGTGAGCTGTCTTTTTCAGTAAGAACATTTGTACAGAAATGTAAAAAACTTCTTAAATTTCAGGCAAACGCAGTTTGTTCATCAGTTTTAAATGTGAGAAGTGGGGAAAAAAGAGGGACAGCAAGCTCAAAAGGAAGCATCTGTCAAAATTTGCTTGGCTACAGCATAGTAGTAAGCTATGTTAGTCTGCTCTCAAATCTGTCAAAGTCATGCTCTGGGCAGAGGTACATAAATCACAAAATGCCAAACTTATTTCCATTTCTCTCAAAAACACAAAGCATGAAGGAAACCACAAACTCTTCATTCTGCTTAAAAGAAAATGGTTGCACAGAAGTCTTGAAAGGCTCTATGAAGAAGCACATCAACTAATGACTAAGTTCCTACAGAAATCAGTGACAACTGACATTAACCTTTGAAATAAAAATACCCAAACCAACTACATTTATTTCAGAAGGCTTAACACAAGTCCTTACAGAAGCATCCAAAATAGACAAAGGGAATAAAAGCAGTGGAGAAAGAGTTGGGACATTGCTTTCACATTACTTTGTTTCCCATGCTATTTGCAGCAATCCCCCACCTCCCCATCCCCTTTTCCCAGTATTTCTCTGTATTTTACTTTGTTTTCTTAAGAATTCTTCATTTACATGTTAGCAGTAGTTAATAAAAATAAATGAGAAAGCACAATTTGCCTATTGTATGCTCCACAGTTCTTAACACCTGCTAACAGAGAAAATCAAGTTATTCTAAACTGACTAGGGCAATTTCATTCTTGATAGGAAAAGAGGTAAGTCTATATACAACATAAGTTTTTGGCTGCTGGATCTTCAATATTTATAAAAACTGCTCAAGTCAGTAAAGAAGATATCTTGATGCAAAGTTATTTTTTAATAGCACAAACGCAACCAAATGAACCAAATACAAAGCCCTTTTTCTAATTTAAAAAAGGACTTCAAGACTGCATTTACCATTGTTTGAACAGATAATGGCCCAAAAGACATTTATACAATTTGAAAATACAAGTTTGAAGAAGAATATGACATCTGCAATTAACATGCATCTCAGTAATACTGTTGAGAAAAGAAGTCCTAGTAACCCCATCAGTCTTTTCTGTTATTACTACCTGTAAGAATGCTTGAGGAACTGGAATGTGAAAGTTAAGGCTTGGTTTTAATAACTGCAGGTATGCTATTAGAAACAGAATTCTCTTGTCCAGGATATCCATAAAACCTCACACTTACAAGAAGTCATCTTCCAAAAGAATAACAGATTAATAAATCCAAAGTTGAGGTTGTGGGATTTTTTATATTTCAGGGCAAGCTTCTCAAACATGCAAAATGAAGGCAAAAGTACTCAGGAGCTACATTTGTAATTTTAGAACACACAAGAAGCTGCTTTGCTTGCTTTTATACTTTGGGAGCACCTACATTATGATTGGTCTTCTCCCTACACCTCAGACACTCAAGCAGCCAGTAATGAATGGGTGTCAAGGTGTACTTTTGCTGAGAAGGGAAGGGCAAACCAACCCAAGATGAGAACAGCAAAGGAAACGCCAAGATTCATGCTAGCCACGTATCTTAAAGAGCTTGGAGCACGAAGTACAAGTATGAATCATGAAAGAACATGGCAGGGTAGAATAGAATTGGGAAGATGGGCTTGTTTTTTGCAGTATAAGCAGAATCTCCAAGGAAGTATTTAAGCATGTTTAAGTTGTCACTAGTTCTATAGCTGGTCTGTAACATCTACAAACTGGTTATTTTTCCAAAAACTTATACTTTTGATACACCTACCTCAAATACTGAAAGGTCATTTCTTCTGTAGATTTCATTGGCTGGAGGATGAAACCAGCCACATTTCTCTGAGTGCCTTAACAAAATGTTTTTACTTTTCATGTATTTAAGACAGAATTCACACAGGTAAAGCTTTGGTAATCTGTAAGAAGATTAAGAAGATTTTTTACACAAAAAGTTTGTTACATTCTGTAAACAAAGTTATCAGAAATGAAAAACCCTTTCCATTCAAATATAAGGTACCATACATAAATGCTGCTAAAGCATAACTAAATAAGTAAATGCAAAATTAGAGTGAATGATTAAACATTCACACGCTAGTCAGCAGAAAGGGAAAATAAGAAACAATCAGCTTCATTCAATCAATCAATCAATCACAGTGAATCTAATCCAATAGAATCATGCTGGGGTCAGTTTGTGGTCCAGCCTCTGGAAGATCTCAGTTACTTCCCCCTTCTCACACTCCACCTTAGCTTTTGCTGTGATCTCCATCAAAATAAACACACTGGAGTAATACTTCAAATTTCACCTTTCTTGTTCCTAGTAAATATAAAGGAAGCACAAAGCAGGATACAGGGGATCTCCTTCTCTTTAATCTTCCTTATTTTGCATCTGGGGAAGGCTCAGAGACGACTTTTCTTCCCCCTGTCTTCCAAATATTTAAGCAAGACAGCAAACTCTAGTAGGATTGTACCACCGTAACTCCACCTAAACTATCACTTTGCTACAGAAGCCAACTCAAAGAGTTCACATATGGGCAAAACATCTCCCTTCCACACATCTCCACAGCACAGGCAACACAGACAAGTGCACTTCTCTGGGGAGGATCCAGTTCAGACTACGTACAAATAACCCACATCATCAACCACTCCCTTTGGTAATTCTTATGGCTGCTTACCTTCATTTTTAAATTTCTGAAGCAGTGGAAGACTGCTCTAGAAATTAATTAGTCAGCAAAATTTTAGAGCAGAGGACAATCTTACTAGCACACTTATTAGTTACTAGCACATCCTGGGATTACAGACATGGTTTGTACTATTCCAGTATCCTAAGGATGTTCATCAACGACATAAAAAAATAGTTTGAACTATTTGTTCAATGATGTAATCCCACTGCACTCAGCTGAGAGCCACAGTGCCTCCTACAGTGTCATCCCACTCTAGCTTCACACTAATAATTATCCATCATTATGCTTCTATCTGGGATTAATTTACTTGATGGAATAGGTAACTCACCCTTCCACAATATGATATAAACTGAGGAAACAAAAAGCAAAACTGAAATAAAAAATTAACACCACAAAAGCAGTTGCAATAATAGGATATGAAAATGCTCTCCACACTTTTTTAGCCCTTGATTTATATATGATGGATACATGACATAGCCCTCATTCCCACCACGAAAACAAAAGGCAGTTTAGAGTAACACTGTGCATTGCATGCTGTAGCAGTAGAGCCTGATAAACATACAGTTCTGAATATCTTCCAGTGTGCCATAGAGACAATGGATTAATAAAACATTTATTTTCAGCGCACACAAACTCAGCAGAGATCTGCTGAGCACGTGTACTAGTCCATGCCTACTCCAAGGTGCACCCTTGTTGCAAAGATGGCCAGAAATGAGATGCTGTTGCCACAACTTGCTCACTTTGACTTTATTTATTTAGTATGACATCTCTCCTGGTCCTTAGGAAAAAGGAGGTTAACAAACACTGGATCACAACCAAGAGTAATTTGTCTAAATGGCCAGAAGTTGGACACACCTCATTGCAATGGTGTAAGGCAAAAAAAAACAAACAAAAAACAACAAACCAAAAAACCCCAGACAAAACCAAACAAATGAAAACAAAACCAACAAAACAAAACTACAAAAATAAACCTCAAACAAAACCACACCAATACACACTGCACGTTGACATTCATACAGGACTAAGAAAAAGACTTTTTATTGCATCAGATTTAGAACTAGGTAGAAAGAATGACAAATCCTTGTGCTCAGTTATAATTACAAAATTGTATTTACTTTTAAAGGCTTTTAAATATAAACGGTTACAAAAGAGTAAAAAATAAGTTGTCATGTTCACATCAGAAAAAATGCCAACCACGTATATCTTGACAACTTGCTACCTTGCATATTCCTGTGGGTAAGGTGAAGAGTACCAGGTCTGGATCTCATATTTTCCAAACTCAATCACTGAAGGGTATCGCCCACTTGTTTCACCAGTGTTTTTACACCCAATTTTCTGTCAGGTGCAAAAAATAATAATAAAAAATTATTAGTTACAGAAAAGCAGAAGAAACTTGAGCTTTATATAACCAATTTCACCCACTGAAAGCATGAGAAACCTGAAGTATCCAGATCAGTTGCTTAAGCTATTTAAACCCTGATAGAGGCCAGAGTCTGCAAACAGAAAATACAAACAGCAAAAGCTCAGCCAAAGAAGAGCCTCAAGTTCTGTTCTCCCACAGCACCTAGTGTGATGATGTCCCTATAATTCTGGTGCAAACTCAAAGCTGTCCTTTTGTCAAAACAATGAGAGAAAAGGTATCAGCACAACCCTTCAAGAGTAGCTGGAATTTACCTCAAAGAGTCAAGAACATGCTAACACATTGATTTCAGATATAATACTGCATTTAAGCTGATCAGAAAATGACTGCTAGGTTCTAAAGGGCTGGCAAAATATAAAAGAGTAAGAAAGGTGGAGAAAACCAAGCAATTTCAATGCCAACTTTCAGAAACCTTATCACCTAATATTTTTAGGGACTGCATATGAAAGACAAAGAAAGCAAATAGTGGGAACTACTTCTATGAGGAAGGAGAAGTACAAGCTAATAATGAAACTGAATCTTTAAACTCAATTTGAGTTTGTTGGTTAACACACTCTGAATGAAGACTGTAAAAAAGTCACTGCATAATGACAGTTCTTGTACGCTAAACCTGAAAAAACCTGACTTCCATCACTGAAAAAAGTACAACACACAGCTGTTTATGATGCCCTTTTAAGAAAGCAGCAATTGAAACATTAGATTCCCCCACCTTCTGACCCAGATTCTCAAAGACACTGGTTGTTCATTTCATGGACACAGAAAAGTAAAAGCCTGGTTCACTAGTCTGATTCAGCTCAAATGTTACCACTGCTAGATAAAGTCCACAGTATTTAAATTCAAAGCATGGTAACTAATCTGGTAAAATTAATTTATGGACTCACTAAACCTGGTTTTCTACCAAGCAGTGTTTCCTGGGACTGACTTAGCTTTTCAGAATACCTGCTTTATTTGCAGAGGAAAATCATTAGGCACATCCTTACCAAACAATATCTTCTCAGCCCTGACCAGGATGTCAGCTACTTTTAAACTTTATGTTTGATCGTGTAGTCCTGTGTCCAAAATGCTCAAGTATATCTTTCAAAATCTATCTTAGGTGTCACTTATCATCTGATCCATTCCAGCATGACGCCTTGTCTCCTATCTGTATATACAGTGTCTCCCAAATAAAATTCACAGTAAGCATGATGCATTAGATTAAAAAGAATATATCAGAAATGAAGATGAAGAGACTGAAAATTAACTCAGTTTTTATTTACAGAAATAACTGTATCTTGTGCAACATGATTCTTACCTCCAGGGAAAGTTCTCGGGCCTGCTTAAACACTTCCAAATCCTCCTGTGTAACAGTGTCCTTGCTTCCCAACAGAAATACATCCGTATTTTCTTGTTTGATGCTTAGTTTGATTTCAGTATCTGTTATTTAAAACCAGCAAAAAGTTTATTCACAGACATGAAGGTTACATGTGCATTAGCAAAGTGATACTACTAAACAGGATTGCAACTATGGCTGTTATGAACTCCCCATTTTAACCAAATTTGGGATTACTATGTAACAGAAGTGAACCCTTCACCCCCTTCTTGCTGCTGCACCAGCTATTTTTTGGTACTTGCTTGTCTGTCTGTATAAGCCTTTATAGTTCACTTCTACTAAATTAGTTTTTTGAGCCTCATGAAATGGAGCATATTTTATTGCTAGAACTATGCCACCTGATAAATTCCAGTATACTCTGGAAGGTAAAAATAAACACAAGAGAAGAAAAGTAGTCCTTAAAACTTGAAGATTAATGCTACGCTAAGTCTGTATTCAAACATTATAAATTAAATGCATCTTTCTCTTAAACAAAAGTAATAAAAAGGTAGTTCACAGCAGTACAGATCAAGTGTTGTGGAGACTGTAGCATGATGGAACTGTTCATGAAAAAGCAATGGAGCAGAGGGAAATGGATTGAAATGCCCACCGTTATAAGCACTGACAGCACACACTCATGATGACAGCACTACTGCCACAGGAACGGCAGGGGAAGAACAAGGAAGTAGCGTGACAAGTGGCTACTCATGCGGTACTACACAGCCATAAGCAACATTATGAAGGCATTTGGGGCTCCTAGTGTCACTGCAGATGCAAAAAGAAAAAGAAAAAAAAAAAAAAAAAGGGGGGGGGTATTAGTCAGGGAAAAAAAAAAAAACAACCAAAAATGTTTTGGAGATTTAGTCAGCATTAGATAAAGGTCAAAGTTTTGTTGTTTTTGTATGAAAGTGAAGTAAGAACAAGAGAAATAGCTAAGACCTATGTGATAAGAATTTTGGTTTTGGACGGGACGCAGGTTTGGTTGGCGCTTCGACCTTTGCTTACCATCATCCTGATCAGGTTTAATCCTTCCGTCTGTCAAGCTCCCCTTCCCTGGTGAGGGGGTCCCCATCTGAGGGGTCATTTTATACTTTAATCTGCCTAGAATCCTGTGCTTTTTAAAGAAAGCTGTTCTCTTGAGGTGAGCAATTGCTTTCAAAGCATGTCCTCTAGACACAGCCCATCCAGAGGCACAGGCATGAGACATAAACCTACTCCTAACCTCTTTCTTTCCATAGAAATGACTGTTAGATGTTGATGTGGGAGATAATTCTGCTTTACTACAGAAATGCTTGCTGGGTCCATAGTGTGGGTGACCCTTTTTTCGAGACTGTTCCTGAGTGGTATAGATATGAGAGAGTCCATCAAAGAGTCCCTTTAGCTGACTGCTACTAGGAAGGCTACTAAAGGAGGGTATGCTTGGCTGACTGGAAGAACTCTGGGGAGAGTTAGAAGAAGTCAAAGTGCTGGATTTTTGAGAACTGGGGCTCTGACCAGAGATGGGGATTGGGGGTAGAAGTGAAGAAGGTGGAGGTTTTAGCTTTTGTGTGGTACCTGTAGCCAACACAAGAGAAGTGCATGATTGTTTCTGAGAGACCTTTTTCCTTGGACGATAGTGCTTTGAAAAGTCTATTATTTCACCTCGTGATCTGCGACCATCAGGTGATGGTGTAAAGAACTTAGTAAGGCCATCAATGAGACCTTTGGTTTTCTTGTTAACTTTAAGTGTAGAGGCAGATATGTAGGTGGAGGTGGTGGTGATTTTGGTGGTGGCACCAGGCCGAGTGGGGTCTGTAACAGGCAATCTGCTGCTTGAATCCTTCACAGATGCAGCATGACCAGATGAAGGTGTGGTACAGACTTTAGTCTTTTGACCCCTACCAGGTGACCCCCTTCCTGTGAATGCATTCACGGATCCTTCATCACTGGTTACAGACCTATGCAAAAATCAAAAAATAAAAATCAGCATTCAAAATTTTTACTGTCAATTAGCACTATAGTTTATACAAATTACCTAGGCCACTTTACTTAAAAAATCTTAAAAGAAATTTAAAGACATATACACTTTGGAAATATATTTCATACTATGACAACATTCATCTTCTTTTCCCCCTTCTCCTTTTTGTTCCCCCTCCCCTCTTATCTTTAAAAGATAGTCCACAGTATATATAAGTGCTGGCATAGCAAGATCTCCCAAGTACCCAGCCTTCTCACATACTTTTAGGCATAGCCAAAGTGGAAAACATATTACACCATGTTTGTACAACAACTGCTCCATCACCATAGAGTTTATTGTACACACAGAGGGGATGAATGTTTTCAGTGTTAATATGGTATCAAAACAGTTAACTTCAGACTACATTTGCTTAAACTGTAGAGAAAGTCTATTAATCCTTTAAAGCAATACAGCCAATCTTCACGAAACTGCTATTTTTTTCCCCACGCTCTTGTTGGATTATTAAAACATGGCAGTAAAAGTCACCACCAAAGATCTAAAAGCCAAATGAGGTAGCTTATTAAGAGTATTACAACAAAAACAAAGAAATACACTCTTTAGAAATTATAAAAATAACAAGAAAAAAATAGTAAAGGAGAGGAAAGAGCAAGACTATAACCAAGGTGCATTTGCAGAAAAGCCATGAACTAATCAGGCCTAACATGGAAGGTGTTGGGAAAAAACATAGTGGTGAATCTTATTTAAGTGCTAGGAAGAAAATGGGCATACCAAATGTCAACATTTGTGAGAGCAGAATTACAGGCTTAACTAGTTGCTAATAACTGAAGAGAGGAACTACACTGCAGAGTGGTATATTCTAGCATACAAAAACAGAACTTCTGAAAGTATCTGCAGTAAAAGAAATAGTTATCAGGACACACAATCAAATTATTAAGCCAAACAAAGCTACATAGTTGTATCACATGCTTTCTTTCATTCCCTTTTCAGTCCTGCTCTTTGATGTTAGCTTATTTACTTTGCAGCAGAAAGTTTTCTTCCACAGATTTTTGTTCTCTTAATTGAGATACTGAAATAATTAACAGCAACAGGTTACTTCTAATTAGGGATTCAACAGCCTAGGGCTAACCATCTGGTTTACTGACCTCCAAGGGCCCATCAGCTTAAGAACTAGCCCCTTTTCCACCCATACATCCTTAAATTTGGTTAGTTCCTAAGAGGCAACAAAACCAAAAACTTCTAAGTCTTTTGAATCCTTTGGTGTCATACACATAAGTCTATCACAAGACCTATTCTCAGCACCAGATGTGGTAATCACCAGCAGTGCCAGAGGCCAGCACACACCTGGTTTAAGTTAATCTTACACAGTAATTGCCTGTGAAGGGCTTCCTACAGATGGTCAACAGGCAAAAAATTATCCCATCACCACTGGACAGATTTTCTTTGTACTGCACAAGGACTAAATGGCATTGGCTAACCTTCCTGTATTTCACATGACCACACACTTTTTATGTTTGACACTATTGCCTTCCATACTCCACAATCACTTTTAAATAGGATTTCATGTGGAAGAGTCTCTTCCCTTAATCTATCTCCAACCCCTATTTTTCCAAAACAAGATTACTTTGTTTTTATATATGAGACACTGAAGTAACAGAAATGTGCTGGCAGTATTGCAAATGTTTATTTTACAAAGAGCCTCCCAAGCACTCCTGTAACATGCTCATGCAGCTCACGTGCTACAAAGAAAACATTTACAAAAATATTAATAATCTTCATATAATACTAAAAGAACTTCTGTGTCCTTTAGTGTGATGTTCACTTTAAAAGCCGCAGCGCAGAATCTCAATAGTAAAACATCACAGCAAAACCCTCATAACATTTCTAATCTTTTTATTACATGTTTGAGGAAGGAGTAGAAACAGAATTAGTGTTGGGAAGGGGACATTGCTGCTAAATCTACCCACTGGGAACCCAAACCAGAGGCATGAGAAGTAAGATGGCAGGACTGTATTAGAACCAGTCCTGGTGCTGGTCAGGGCAGGGTTAATTTTTGCAGTAGCCAAGGGAACATGTCCAGGACCCAGAGGTTATTCTGTACCACCTCAGGGGCAAGGAAAGGGACTCTCTTCCAGGGAGAAGGGGTTCTTTTCACTTGGGTAAGCAGGGAGCAGCTGGGTAACACCATTCCAAATAATCACATGTGAATTGTTTTGCCTGTCTTGTATACTTTGTTATGGGTACTGTAGCTGTTACTGTTTGCTTTCTTATCTCACTGCTGTTTCCATTAAATTGTTCTTATCTCAACCTGGATCTTTACTTCTTGTGCCTTCAATTCTCCTCTCCAGCCACTGGCAAGGGGAGGGGGAAGCAAGTGAGCAGCCCGTGGTGTGGTGAGTCTCAGCAGTAGCAGTAAGCTGGGGAGTACCACTCCTGAACCACAAGAGAGCCCTAACCTCCAGCTGAAGGTTTATGTGTTTTCAAAGGCTAAAGCCAGAGGTACAACTAAGTGCAAGGCATAGCTAGAGATAGAGGGAACATCTCTATTATGCACACACCGTGATATATAGAAATCTCAATGACCTTCAAATTCCTAAGCTATTTATTCAGGAGGAGAATGGTACAATGTTTCATCCAGTCTAACAGCATGATCTCATCAGCCAGTACAGCTACATCTTTTACTTTCATGTAGTGTCATACTTCATTCCTGTCCTGAACTACTTTCCTAGAGCAACATACATTGAACTTTAGGACAAGAACCAAAAAGACAAGATGAAAGATCCTGGCAGAGAGAAAGGCAAAAGAGAATACAGCAAGATGCACAGCATCAAGTACATCAACTTGACTAGTGCACTATACTGTAAGTACTTTTTCCTTCTATTTTCACATGTGGCCCCCCCTGGCTTCAAGAATCCTCATTTTGCAAAACACAAAGTTTTACAGCAGCTCCCATGCAATTCTGAATAACAGAAGACAGGTTTTTAGACTGTAGAGAAGAACGTCACAATGTACAGAATGAGCAGTTGGTAGAGTCAGAAAGCTTTTCAGCTGCTCAGCTGATATAGCCAAACAGTTAAATAATATTTAAATAGGGAGGGAAAAGGTGTGTGTGGATAGGAACATGTGATGGAGGCCAACATGCTACTGTGGCTGACACAGAATCTGTTCCTGTTTAACACTCAGTGTAACGTCAACTTAGTATTTGAACACTACTTAAACAATTCTCTAACCAAGACTTACAATGTCCAACTACAGTGCTTCCTAGGAAGACAGATGCTAAAAAAAATTACAGCACACTCCTGTTTTAGATAAACACAGTTCTAAGAAGCAAGAGGAATTGCAATCTCTTTTCCTACTAACTGGTGGCAGCTTAACAGCAGAATTCAAGTAATAATATTTTCCAGAGTACTGGTGAAACCAGAACCTCCCTATCACTTGTATAGTTTGCTCTTTGCAATGGGTTTTGTGAGCTGATATTAACTAATAAAGTAGTTTTTATATAGTTTTCAAACAGCTCTTTGAGCAGAACGGTCTTTTGAAGTTGTATGTAAGTAGCTTGATGCTATCCACTTTGTATTCAATTATTTAAAGCTACACTTAAAAGACAGCTGTGGCATATGTTTTTATACAGAAATTTATTTGCATCTGCTATGGGTACAATTTTTGATAAAAACTTACAGGATCTGAAAAATTAAGTTACAGTAATTTTTTTATCACCTTCTGACATGACACCAAAAGCACCGACTATAATTTAGAAGTTATTGAACATGAGCTGAAAGACACATGCTAAATTACATTATCTATTTTCTCCAACTTGAAGTAGAGGTAAAACCTGTGCTTTAACCTGTATCAAACTCTTAGCTGGCTATATTCTCATAAACATCTAAAGAAATAAAACCCAAGAGAAACTTACAACATTCGTTGCTTTAATTTATTTTTCGGTCGTCCAATAGGTTTTGCATATCGCCTCCTTATTTGCGCAGCTTTCTCATGAAGCAGCTTTCTCCCTTTCTTCTTTGGTCTACAGACCTGGCAAATCCACATCCCTATATAAAGGAAAAGGAGTTTACTTGTAGAAGTTTATCTCATCTGTACTGCAGGTGCCTACCAAGATACATACCAAGTATGTACAAGGTCAGCAGACTATCTCTTGAACAGGACATAGGGAAGGGGAAGAGGACAAAAAGAATGATCCACCTCTATCCATATTCTGAAATTTTTAAAGCAACGTGCTCATGGAGAGGGGGAAACAAGAAGCAACAAGGATCACAGAAAAGATTATGAGCAATTAGGTTCCTAGAAGAATTTCTGTTCTAGCTCGTCCCTCTTTATATTACCTAGATCTTTCTCCAGACACAATTAAGACAGTAAAAAATTCACCCACATGTTACAAAGCCACTAGGGCAGCACATGCTAAAGAATATACTACATCACACCTAGGTATATTTGTTTTAATACACAACTTGAACTTAGCATCCTTTTAATATTAGATAGCCATGTCTAAACATTTATTGTAGATAAGGCTGGGACTGGGAGGAGAAGAACTGAAGAAAGACTTTAATGTAACTTTAAGATTAAATAGAGAAAGCCATAAAGATATAAGAGCAAAAGTAAGAGGTGCTGTAGGTCAGAAATCTAGAGATTAGAGAATCTGAAGACACATACATTTTGTTCTGTTTGCCTGTTTTTGCAACTACTCTTACAAAAGGCATGAAGGAGAGTGTCTTCTACATGTTCCAAGGACTTCTTTGTCAGTATATGCTCCAAGCATTTAAACAGGTTTTCTAAAATTTACCTTCAATAAACAGGGCAACAACTCATTACACAGTGAATTCATCTGGTCAGCTATATGCAGACCTTCATTATTTTCCTGAAGAAAAAGCCTCTCATATAATCACAAATAAAACTGCCTTTGATATGAATGAAATCATACTATTTATTGCTGAAAAGAAAAATGAAAATAGCATGCTTGAAATGTTTTGGTCACTGAATACAAGACTGGAAATGAAAGTACTTTCACGGAAAGGATTTTTAAGATCACCTTTTGGCATTCGGGATAGTGGCGGGTCACAGCACTCCATGTGGAACCCTCTATCACAGGAGTCGCAAAAAAGCATGTTATCCTGGGGGGGCAGGGATGAGGGGGTGGAGAAAAGGAAAAAGGGGAAAAAAACACTTAATACAGCATTGCTTGAAGTTGTACATCAATTATTTGCATTTGGACATGTGCTAATTATAAAGCTACTATAAACAAAGAAAAGTCAAGTGGCACTGAGCAAGTCTAACTTACTGCATTTTTGCCTTGGATCCTACATGCACTGCATGTCTTGCATTCAATACACTGCCACCTCAAGGCCTTCACATTTGTTGTTAACTCAGGACAGAACTTCAAACATGATGGATGTCCTAAAAAACACCAAAATGTTATAGACAGCTTGAAACTTAAGATTGGTTAGACTGATTTTGAAGTTCAGCAGGATGTAGCCAGCACCACCAGAGCCCTGCAAGCACCAGCTGCTTTCAGAATTTTGCAACACATTATTTAACTCATCTGCTTCATACAAATATACAGAACAATTGTCATGAAACCCATTCACAAGCACAGGTAGAAAATTGACTTCTACTGTATCTGACACCAGTAAATGGTCTACACAAGCACCTAAACCTGAACTTTTTAATTTCACTAGGTTATTTCCATAGTATATTAAACCGTCACTGGTTCTGAAAAAAGTATATTTATAAACCTGACCACACTCCCTTTCTTCCCAGTGTAAAATAAACAGAGGAAATCTTTAGATAGAACTGCGTTAGTTATTTTTCTAACTATACCAAATATCTACCAGAGAAACTGAATAGCCAAACTTTACCCCTTTTTTTATTTCAACTTATTACCTGACTATACACAAAGAACAATTTCAGAGTAATAAAAAGGGAAAAAATTAATCTGGCAACTGGCATAAGGAAAACATATTGCAATAGAAGGTTTAAAATTGAGGATGTGGGTGCAGAGTAGTTGAACTACCACCTCCCACAAACCACAAAAACTCCTTGGCAGGACCATCCTGTTCTCAGAGTAGCCTTGAAGGCCTACATGACTTTTCCAATTAACAGAAAATACCAGACAACTGAACACATTCAACACCTTAGGCAGTACTGGTAGTGATTTTTTCATGTCTTCAACAACTTCACAGCATACCCTTAATCCAGAAAAGATAAAAGCACTGCTATATAGGAAGGGATAAACCTTCCCAGGGAAACACTTTATGATAGTTTATATTCAGAGATGATCTATCAAGAACATAAACACAGAAGCTGTCAGAGCAAAAAGAATCCCTGATGCCATGCTGCACTTATAGATGGCTGCAGTGATGTGGCACGGATCAAAGGTGCTTTCTTCTCACTGTCAGAGTTGGGATGAGTGCTTTCTTCTAGGTAATGATGTAGTCACAGTGATTCAGACTCTCTCCTCTGACTGTTCCTCAGTCCAGAACTAAGCTAAAACATCACAAATAAAAATACAATCTAATCTATGAGCATTTGCTATTTTTCTCTTCTAATGGACTGAGGTATGAATGGCAAAGTGACGGAATGCAAAAGCCACCTAAGTAAGTGACAATTTCAGATTTTATTTGCTTTTATCTTATTTATCTAAGGCTTAAACCACTTTATTGTTAAACTTTGAAAGACAGCTTGACTTGTGCATTTTCTCCAAATAAAATGCAGGGATATAATCCATTAGTAAGGAGTAATCAATAATAAATTCAAAGAGTAGTTTCAGAAAGATATTGAAAAAGCATAACCATTTGATTCTTGGCATACAGTTTAAGAGATAGCAACATTTTTTGTGGTTAAAATTGAGTATCCACTTTCAAGAACATGACAAATGTACTATAACTGCACAGATGAGTTCAATGAGATACTGTTCCTTCCAATGAAACCTCCTAGAGAGGTTGATATTAGTAATCAATATCACATAAAGACTTATTTTACCAACTATGACTTAACAATTCTATTAACACATGAAAGTGTAGTCATAATCAATCACATCCATGTATTTAATTCCAGCTATCTACCCTGCACAGTAGTGATTTATTTCAAGGAGCAAGGAAGTTGCAGTTAAAATTGTTGATTTTAATTTTGTTTTAAGTAAATAACTGCAATGTATAAAGACATGAAACATCCATTCTCACTGGCTGGCAACCACTGGCTGAACAAATTAACAGTGTTACTTTATATCTCTTATATACCAATGGAACACTTCCCATTCCAGCAATTACACAGCTTAATACATTACTTTAAGTGCTACATTTTATTATCAGACAAAAACTCAAGAAAAATATTCCACTGGTATTAAACATGAAGATTCTGCCTGCAATTCCAAATCGCTGAGCCACAAGTAACTAGAACTGGAAGGGTGCAAACGGGAACCATCACTATGTATTTGCCGTGCTTTTCCACTGTCTTTTTTAGGTATGCAAGAGCAGAGACAGCCCAGAAACTTTCAGATTTTAAAATACAATATGGTATTGTTCTTTAATAGCTGCTAATACTTAAACTACTCATTTTAGACACAAATTGACATAGTACAAATATAACAATAACATGTATAGGTAATGCCTACCAGACATTAAGTGGTAACAAACAAGTTTCAATTTTAAAAGGAACTCTGTTTAGCTACAGTCATAGCAGTTCACAGATTTTGTAGTTTAAGAAACTTCCATAGTCAGTTGAAGTTACTGTGTCCTTCACAGATTTTACAGCTAGCTTTTTTTTAATTAAATTTGAGAGTTGAAGGAAAGTATGTTTTGGACTCCAAGTTTGCAGTATTTTAGCTGTAACTAATCTAAACTGAAATCAAAAACATTATCTTCTCCATAACCAGAAGCTGATAAAATTTGAAGATGTTTCTAACACTAGTTTGAAGTCCTTAAACTGGTCATTTCTCCTGCTTCCACCATGTGACTTTCTTTTAAAACTCAGCAGCATCAGTATTTTAATGTATCAAATAAGTTTACTAGATTAATGGAAACTTAGACCTTTGCAAGCTGGAACATTTCACCAGGAACACATACAGGCCTGCTTTAAAATGAAACATTTCAAAATTTGTTCATCCATGTTAGAAACATTTAAGATTTTGATTCATGGACATGGCAGAAATAGGCAAAGTCAGAAGTCAACAGTGAGGGTCTCACTCCTTTGTGATTGAAGGCAATTTCTTTAACCTGCCCACTTTTGTGTCTTCCTCACAAAGCTGAGTCTTTTTCATTCATTAAAGGATTTAATGAAAAAGCTAGTCTTTTAAAAGAACAAGCATTAAATCAGTGACTACAGTTAAACACAGTGCTAAATTAGTTATGCTAATATCTCCAGTTTTTTTTAACTTTAACACAAATGCTGGGAACTGCTGTATAAGATAATTCACCAAAAAAACCCCTCAACTTGTGTCTGATAATGTTTTAGGTAGAAAGAATAATTATTTAGGGAGACTTCAGCTATGAGCAGGGATGCTCAGTGTACCTGTCTTGGGGATGTACCAGTTTTTTCTACCTGCAGGTTTCTTAGCAGTTCGTTTTATCCAACTAGCCCAATATCCTTACATGGACAGCAATAATTAAGACAATTTCTATAATCCATTATTACTAAAGCATACCCTAAATCTCATTTAGAAAGTGATCTCTGCCCAGTTCTTTCCAAACATTTTCTGTCCCTATTCCTCTTGACCTGAGTCCAGTCTCTGTTGCTCTGTTCTCCAGCCTCCTCTACCCATCACCTTTGATCACTAATCCTCTTGCCTCCTCAGGTTAACATACAATTTGAGAGGAGAGTACACATAGGTATTCTACTTTTCACTGTTTGTCCCCCTTTAAAAAAATATTTATTATAATTCTCCCATCACACAATTTTTTCCCTCATTCTACAACTTCAACCCCTTATAAAAATCTTTCAGCAGCAGCTCTTAAACAGCTTCTGCACATGTTGTTTGGAAAAACAGATGCAGAGTTCGATTCCAGTTCTCGAGTGTATTGATTTTTCAAAACCAAGAGATAGGAGAAAAGCTGGAGAGGACAAAAAAACCCAACAAAAAACCCAACCGAAAGCAAGAGGAACTATGTCTGCTTTTGTAATGGGATTTGTTTTCTCACATCTGACATCCCTCATCTTCTTGAGAAAAACCTCTGTGCCAACTGACATAGCAGTGCATTTCATTTCCACTACCCTAATACTTTTTCTTCCCAAATACCACAAAAATGTGCAGTTATCCAGCTAGTTTCTGCTTTCATAATGCAGAAGCACTACCTGAAAACACAAAAGCAACTTGACATAAAAACAAAAAGGGAAAACAGACATGCCAGTAGTGGGCACTACAATTTAATCTCTGATCAACTGAACAATTTGCTTGCTGTGCACAACATGTAATTTCTTTTCTATTTGTTAGACAGCAAGACCAGCTTTGAGATACACTGCAATGTGCAAAATTACAAATCCAATTACAATAAAACTCCACTTGAGTGAAGTTTTGTTATTTATAAATTGCACTGAAATTGCTTTTTATTTTGGTTAGGCATCAGTAGCTAAAGTTTAACCACCCAGCAAACTGATTGGCAGCCTCAACATTTCATTCCTTATATCTAATACATCTGAGGAACTAATTAAAGATAATTTAGTCTTAATGAGGCAGAGAGAATGTATCGGTGTTAATTCAAATAGAAGCTGATCCATGAAAGTCAAGACTTCCAATTCTAAAGTGTCTTAAGACCCACCAGGGAATTATTACACAACAGAAGAGTAGCTGGTATCTAAGCTCACCTGATTAACGTAAACTCTGTGCACCAGAATCTAACCAAGTATTAATTTTGCAAATATCAGAAAACAGATTTGAAAATAGAGAGCTTGTAAACCACTAAAGGAAGACAATTTAAAATTTATGGGGTTTGCTGTTGCATACTAGGTTAAAAAAGTAATTTTCTTATGTCAGAGTAATAATTGGCTCCAACATCCTAAAAAAATACACTGGCTAAAATACACAGCAATTATCAGGGTGACATTTTGGGAAGCAGACAATCAATAACATATCCTGATTAACTGAAAATATGTTTTTATTCATACTGTTTTGTTTTTACTCAAGTACTGATGTAGTCTGTCCTGGGTACTGCCATAGCTACCATCAGCATACCTACAAAACGATGATACTCATGGACTCCAGATTCACAGAACATTGGAGCTGGAAGGGATCCACAAGGATCATGGAGTCCAACTCCTGGCCCCTCATAGAGCATCCCCAAGGGTCCCACCATGTGCCTTGAGAACAGGGTCAGCCTTGGTGCAGTGATCACTGCCCTGGAGAGTTGTTCACTCTCTGGGTGAAGAAGCTTTTTCTAAACCTCCCCTTACATAAGTTCAGGCTTTTCCCTCGGGCCACAGCACTGATCACCACAGTGAAGAGAAGCACCTGCATTAGGAACAGCCACAGTCTGCAAGAGCTGCTGCAACACACAGGAGTAAGGTACATGCAATCAGGAGTGTCATTAGCCTGTGCCTGACAAGTAACAGGCTGCCCACGTGATGTGGTATGTTACCTGAAATATTGTTCAAATTTCCTCTTGAGTAACAGAATAATTTTATTAAAAAATGAACTGGATACTCAAGATATGCAGCAGCAAAGACTGTTACACAGTCTTTATTATTGTGATTATTCCTCAGCTTCTGAAACGTTGCAAATCTGTGCAAGCAAAATTCTTGATCATTTGGTGTCACAATGCAAAACTGAGTTTTCAGAGCCAACACAGAGTCCAAACAATAACTGAATTCTTGTATTGCAAAAGTGTAGTTTCCCCCTCTAAATTTATTCACCAGATCTATACTTTGACATAAAGATTAATCCATACCTCTGACTTGTAGTTATCCTAATTACACAGATGACCAAATTCTAGTTTAAAAACGAAAAAACAAACAAAACCCAAACCAACAAACAAAACCAAGAAAAGCAACAACAAACTCTTCCACCCTCCTGGGTTCAGTTCTAAATTTACATTTGTCCAAAGAGAGGATAAGGTTCACAAGCTTAAGATGTTTTTAATAAGACATATTAAAACAAACATTTTCTGCCAACTTACCACTGCTGCCACAATCTGCACAAGACAAGAGCTCTTCTGGTTTTTTTTCACGATTTGATTCTTTTGTTCCCAAGCAGAAGCTACATATCGGGATGGGATCAGCTCGTGGCTAGATTAAAAAAAAAAACCAGACAGTTAGCTAACAAAAAAACCCCAAACCAAAACCCACCAGCCTCCATGGCTTTTACTTGGTATTTTGTTGTACCACATATTAATTGCCAAGGCAAACATCCACTTTGGTAACTGTTTTACAAAGTTTTTGTCTGAACATATTTCATAAACTTTAAGTTGGCCCATAATAAGTCACCCTGTGTATTAATCCATGTAAACATCTTCGATACAAGAGCAGTGTTAAACAAAAACAAGGGAAAGTTAGAGCTTGGGACACTATTCTTGCCCACACAATTGCAATCCAGAACACAATCACTTGCTCTCCAAATGTAACAGCACTCAAAGATCAAGATGTAAACTAGTCTTTGTTACAGACAAATGTAGTTCCTTTACACAAGAAAACAAACTTACTAAAAACTCTCAAATTCAAGACTTATTTTATTACTTGGAAATCCAATACAACTCATATCTCCCTCTGAAACTACCATTTTAGGGTAAAAGCACTAGATTTAACAGATCAAGAGTTATCCATGCCAGTCTAATGCATTCCATCAGCTTTGATACACATTCATAATAAAAAACATGCAAATCGTTCAATGTCTGGAAGCAATACACAGAACTCTTCGGAGAGTTACCTCAGAATTGATACAAATTTACTTCCCATCTTCCTTATCAATTACATGACAAACTATTAGAGAATAAATATCTATTATATAGCTTCTGTATTACATTTTAGAGCTTTTATGAAAACACTACCTTCAACATCCAAAATATTAATGTATTAATGACTACATGGAAATATCTCAAAACAGGTCTGTAGCAAATAAAATTATATCAACTATTTCTCCCTAATGGGACAGTAAAATAACAGAGTACCTTCTGTTAGCAGAGAGTATCACAACAACTCAGATTAAAATGGTTTATTTCACAAATTTGTAGTTTCCAGATCCAGGTAGGCAATGTTGTTAGTTTAACATATCAAAGCAATCATTTATTGGCTTTACCTTCATTTTCCATTTCCTCTTTATGATACAATACTTCGAAAGATGGCAGGCTATCTTCATTTGACCTATAAATCTGTATTGCATTACAGATCTGGGAAGTGGGCAATGCTTGTTTTTCAGGGTGCTCTTATGAAGGAATTAGTTCCATGGTGATGTGCCCTTATATCTCAACACAATATAACATAAAAATATTGAAACTTTTTATGTTATTAAGCTTTATGAATTATCATTTTAAGTCAAGCAGCCTGAAGAGAACTGACACCAGGAAGGTTTGTCCTAGCCATAGAAGAGGAGCACAGATAAACATACTTCCATATAAACATACCCCAAGGCATCGTACTTTTTCTGAAAACTTAGTCCTCAGAAAGCTCACTGTTCAACTCTTCACAATCCAATTACTGAAATATTGACATACTTGTATACCCCAAAGAATATACATAAAAGATAAACAGAGCTGAACTTTCCTTAAGTAAGGAGATGTGTTCTCTTTCATCATCTACAAAAGGGAACTGCTGTAACCTCCTTATAACCAACAGGAACAAACATCATCTGCAGTCTCTTGTCTTACTAAGGTCTCCATTATGGATTATATGGTTAGCTGAAATATGAAACTGCTACATGGATAAAAACAATCCTTTAAGTTATAAAACAGACAGCTTTCAAAAATGGTCATACTTCAAAAACAAAGCCTTATTGGTGTTGTCAGTTTTAGAAGGATGACATTGAATGAGATCAGTAGTTCTATAGGTGGGAAGGGCTACACCAATTACTTGCAGGACTTCCCCTTGTTAAATACAACATATATATAACTAGGATAAAACAGATAAGATAAAATAGAATCATTTCGTTACTATTTTACCATTCAGATATAATTCAACAGATCTTTCCCATCATTTTGCTTTTATCAGATATGTCACTGGAGCAAAATGATATTAAAATAAAATACATAAACTATGCCAATAATCAGCAGCAGGAAAAGAGTCCAGAGCTATTCAAACAGATTTTGCAGCATTGTGGGGACATTTCTTAACTACTACTTAAAGTTTAATACAGATAATTCTAAAAGACAGATTATTCTTTTAGTGGAATCCAGTAAAAATCTCCTCTTGGCAACCATACCATTCTCTTTTCCCTTCGATGTAACAGTGCTTTAGCCATTTCAAAAAGGCTTGCACTGATAAATAATTTACAAAGCTTCACATATCATTCAAATCCAGGTCCACAATCTCATCTGTCTTTCCAAGATTTTTTTTTTTGCTCTAGGAAAAGACATGGCCATTAGCCAACATTCATTTACTTCCCTATTTCAAACATGCCCCCATCTCCTCCCCCCCCCCCCCTTTTTTTTTTTTTTCTGAAGGTAAAATAAAGGACAAAGGTTGTTGGCAGTTCAGGGCTACAAAGACTGATGTTACCATACCAAAACTAATCACAAAGAGCTTGCAAATCCTATTACTTCATATTCAAGTTTCCAAGAAACTTACAGGCTCCAGTATATTCTTTGAAGCCATTTACATTCATAACTGTATTACAGGGTCTGTTCTCACAACTACTCCAAGTTAAGAATACACACACACACTCCTGTCAGCACAGTAAACAAGACATCATTTCAATTTGCTTTAGCTTGCACAGTCGAAGCAAACCTGAATTCATACTGGTAGTATTAGTTCTGGCTCACAACTGTCTCAATTAACATAAAGTAAGGTGGTTTGGGGTTAATTCAGTGGGGGCTGATGCATATTTTCAGCTGTTTATTAACAGCAGCAGAATGTAGTCCAAACACCAATGCATGTCCTACCTTAATCAAAGAGAACTCTAAGAGAAATTAATCTATTTTTCTAATCAGTAGTTTATCTTCTAAAATATAGCCATCACTTATCTTTTGAAAAGCAGATTAGTCTTCAGGAAGGTTAATTCCATTTCATCTCTTACAGGAAGGAGGTCTATTCAAGTCAGTTATTAAACACTGCAGTATTTTGTACCAGATGAACTAGTAATATTTTTTGTGTTAATATTTAATATTAATATTTGCATTACAAAAGCTTTAGGAGTCTGGTGTCTGCTCTGTCACACAAGGGAGGTCTGAATAACTCTTACCCAGTAACATACTGTTGTTTCAACAGAACAAATAAGCTGAGAAGAATATTTCATCCCTTTAATTTTGCAAACAAGGTAAAGGACAACTTGCAAAACAATTTAGTTTGCTAGGTTACTAGAAACTGAACATTCAAATTTAAAAGACTGCCTCGTTCTAATAACTGTATTCCCAATTGCAGTAAGTGCAAATTTACAGAAAATTCATCCCTTATGCCAACATGCATTCAGAAATTGAAGTTTCACAAAGAGCAGTCAGGAAACTGGATATAAAAAAAAAATGAAGATATACACACCATGGAGCAATAACAGCATCATCTCAGCACCTGTAAACAGGTTGGGGTTTTATTTTACTTTCCAAGTAGAAATTGAACCGTACTTATTTAAGCATCACACATTCAACTGCAATAGTCAGTCAATCCCTTAAAATATCATACATACAACAACGGCAGTCCATCAATCCTCTAAATAGTGTTAAAACCATGTACTGTATGACAATATTGTATCACCCCCCCAAAAAAAAAATCCCCACCAAAATCCCATTTCACAACATTTATCATTTCAAAATTATTCTAAACAACTGATTGTGATCATTCTAACACTCAAAACAGTTTTCACTAAAAATATGAATGTGTGTACACTAAATTTTGTTTATAGCTTCATTATTTCAGTCACTAAAGAACACAAGAATAACAACCATGTTTAATAAAAGTTTGTGCTACAGATAAAGACTAAAAATAAAAAGCATTGGTTTAGTGCCTTCAAGAAGTGTTTTGTAATCGATCCAACTGAAAAAAACCCCACCCCAAAGCCACCAAAAAACCCCAAAGCATTTTAGCTATTTGACATAGTTTACACATTGTGAAACACTAAGGACCCACTATCCTTACTGCTCACAGTATTTACATATTCTGCATTCTGATTGGTCCACAAAAAATAAAGACTCAGAGAATGGTTTAGGTTAGAAAGGACAAAAACCCAGTTCCAACTGCCCTGCCATGGGCAAGGACACCCTTCATATCATCACCAACTCAGAAATAACAACATAATGTTCGCATTAGTTAAACTAGTGCAGTGTCCGTGTTTCAGCAAAGACTTAGAAGACACTTATGCAACCAGTAAATTATTTTGTTTATTTTAATGACTCACAGCTATCTATTCTGAGAAACTAACAGGCTTTGCCTCTGCACAAAATCAACCCTTGGTAAAAATTCAGCTGCACTTCTGTTACCTTATGCCAAAACTTGTCTCATAACTGCGGCCCAAACCAACAATTTTTTTCCTATGTAATTTCTGTGCTTGTGGAATTTATATGCTTATTTGATTATATTTATAGTTACTATGAAATTCTTAAAGCATTTAGCATGTTCTAACATCCCACCCCCAACAAAGTCACATTAAGTCCTGAAAAGTTTTATTTTACTTTATTTTTGAGTATGCAGAGTTACCCAAAACTATAAATCCCACTCGAAGCAAAAAGATTCCTATTTGCATTGCTACAGCACTCTGAGGTTTTAAACAGATTGTCTGAAAACTGTTAGGCATTAGCTGTGTACACACAATTACAGTCTTAAGTGCTACCTCATTAAGTGTTATACACACATTAAAAGAAATTAAAAGTTTCACACACACTCCCAAGAAATTTGACTAATAGACCAAAAACCTCAACTGTTCACATTTGCAACTGCCTCTCCACACCCTTCCAGAACCACCTCAACATCATCTCACCACCTGCTGGAAAACAAATCCTTATGCACGATACCCAAACATTAGATCTCTGTTACCCTATGTACAGAAACAGCAGGGAAGTAATTACAGGGTTACCAGGATAGAGAAGCAAATTTTACTGAAAAGTGAAGCTGCCATGACCACCTTCAATACAGATCCACTGTCCTGGTCCCAGCCCATTTACAGCTGAGGAAGGACAGCAGCAAGCTGGCCTTGTCAGTATACCTACATTTTAACAAAGCATCTTCAAGGGCTACCTGCAGTCGTTTTTCAATTTTGTTTTTACCGTGGTTTGAAAAAAGGAGAAGTCTTTGAAAATACTGCCAGAAGCACCTCTAAATACTGGGGGATTTTAAAATATTAATATTGAAAAGCAAAAGCTCTATCAGGACAGGCACTGATTTTTGTCTCAGCTACTGAAGCAGCTGCTCTTGGTCCCAGGCAAGACAAGGTTCTGTGAGCACTTTCAGCTGCAATCCCTTTACTGCATCCATTTTGTGTGTGTAAAAATCAGTTTACTTCCCACAGCTGAAAAAAAAAAATCATCATGCTTCAGGAACTGTAAGTTAAACTAAATTCAGAATTTTTAAAACAACTTGCTAATTATGCAGTAGCTCCCATGTTAGTCCTACATGCCTGCAAAGCATGGTAAACAATACACATTAACTCAAATGATGGCAAACACATCCTGACAGGCACAAGTGTGGAAACATTACACCTGCTACAAACCTTAATGTAGCAGCTATGCATTCAGAGAGCACAAAGGCAGTACAAGGGCAGTTCCAAAAAGGGAGTACTGACCAGGTTATGAACTTTCTTTATTACACTTTTAAATCAACTAACAGCATAAATGGTGTGTATTGAGGAAAAGCTACAGTCTGAAACTTCTCCTCTTCCCCCCAAAGATTATCATCACTGCTAGAAAGCAGGTTTGTGTGCTTTTCTTTTCAGTATAAAACTCACTTCCTTACTACATAGTGGCTTTGTGGCTTTCTCAGCTCACATCTCCCTCCTGTACTTTGAAAGGATCTCTAAGGGCATTGTGATATACAAAGTAACCATCAAGAGATACCTAGAATTATGCAAAAAAGAGTAAATTTAAAACCCTTCCCATCCTCCTGGATTCACATGCCCCAAAGCCATCTAACTGCAAGAGTAATACTTGATGAGCTAGACTTAATTAGCTGCACATAAGCCAACCTGCATTCATGTTTCCCTTGTAGTTTATATCCATTGAAAATATTAAAATTCCACTTCCTGTTGAAAAACCATCACCCAAAGCAAGCATAGAAGACATCTAGAGAAAGGTGCAAAGCAGCAGCTCAAAAATACAGCCAAGTCTCTCAGTCTTCTGGAGGCTCAGCTTTCACTTTCAACAGAATGAATATAAAGCCTCTACACTTACAGAAGGGAGACTTTCCAACTATAGTCCAAATTCAACAGACACACAGAATTACTGAAGTCAAGCTAAAAACAACCCTTAGATATGTGTAGGCCCTGCTACTGTTTCTGTCAACAATCTCTGATACTTTACTTATTTAAACTCCTGTGATCTCGCATTAATTTCTATGTGCCAGGGCTTAACCCCAGCTGGCAACTAAAATCTGCACAGCTGCTCGCTCAGTACCCCCACATGGGCATGGGGAAAAGAATCAGAAGACTAAAAGTGGAGAACTCATGGGCTGAGATAAAGACAGTTTAGGAGCCAAAGCAAAAGCCACATACACTGCTGCCCTTGGTTTTCCATGTTTTTACCTTGCCTTCTCATGTTTAGGCTTTGCCTTCTGATGTTTATAGAACTTGGAGTCAGTATTCTCACACTTCTTATGTAAATAAAGAAATGTTTTCATATTTTTTCCTCTAGGATGAGTTTCATGACTGATGGTGATGTTCACCAATGAGACTGGAGAGGTGGCAACACCTTTGGCCAATCTCTTGCCTTTTGTACAATTGTATATAAGTTGAAGCCAAAATTAAAAGATAGAGCATTCCTGGCAAACATGGAGCTGACCTCTGCCTCGTCCTTTTGTGTCCTATTGCAACAATACACAACAAAGCACACCAAGGAATGGATGCAGCAGTGCCCACGGGCAGGCAGGTGCTCAGCCATCGCCAGGAGAGCGGGGCCCTTCACATGTAACAGTGACTTGGGAAGACAAACACCATCGCCCTGTGCTGGTGTACTGCACTGCCACCTTCGTGCTCCCACTTTATACACTGAGTATAACATTTTATGGTATGGAACATGCCTTTGGTCGGCTGGGATCAGCTCCCCTGCCCTAGATAACCTCCAGGATTCCTGGGCACCTCCAGCCTCCTCATTGGCAGGGATGCGTGAGAAGCAGAAGATGCCTTGACTCTGTGTAAGCACTGCTCAGCAATAACCAGAACTATCCCTGCATTATCAACACCATCTCCAGCACAAACTCTAGATATCATCCTATAATAGCTACTATAAATAAAATAAAACTCTGCCCTAGTCAGTATCAGCACACTGTGCTAGCAATACAGAAGAAAGCAAGCCTTTTCCTCCTGAATGGCAATGAATTTGTCCTTTAATTTGTAGGTTTCCTGCTTTGGTCCTGCACCTGGGACTAAACAACTGAAAAATGTATTCACCTTTCCACTGCAATAGTAAGAGTGTTTTTAAATATGAAAGTCTGTAGCCAAGGCTATTAATATAACTGGGCTATGAAGAAGGTAATCCTCAAATTCCCTCTTATGCATTCTCCAAACTGAGATCAGAGCCCAGTTACTGAACCTGCCACTATGAGGTACTTTTGCTTACCAGGTTATCAACAGCTCAAGGATGTAAACACATCCTATGTACACTGCACTTTTCTGTTTGCATCTTCCTGCAATTCTGATGACCATGACCTACATTGTGTAAACATAACCTTGGGCCAAACAGTCTTCAACCTTCCTGAAAATCTATCTTCAATGGTTTTGAAGTAAAAAGACTAAAGGAAAAAAGTTATTTTAACACTTTTCAGCTATGTTATTAATACCTGTGGCAATATAGTTCCTTCAGGAATACACATCTAAGTTGTCTCTATCAAACAGATGAAATTGAACAGACCATGCAACATCGGTACTGCATGTAGGCAATTCCACATTCAACTACAATGGGGTTTGACCTCTTCTTTCACCTTCCGCAAGGTACCCTTGGGAAATTAATTCAAAATGCATTTCTAAGTTAGACTTTATATAAAGATAAGTCAGTTCCATTTTCTTGACACGTAAGAGATAGATAACTTCTGTCTTCAGACTCATCTGAAAAGATATTTCAATAACACTTAAAATTTAAGGGGCTCCAACATTTATTTCCAAACTTCATCCTTTCTGGTCCCTTACTTGCCTACTATGAGAACAGCAACTGCTTCAAAATCTAAACATCTTAATATCCAGTTTCTGACTAAAAGGCTTTTTTGTTTGTATGCCTGTGTTTGTTAAAATACACTCTTCAATGTGGCACACAAAGCAACCTCAAGTGTAACAATAACATACTTGCTTTTCTTCATTCCCTCTCCAATTAGTCCATTGACTTCCACAACCAAATATCAAACCACTACTGCAGATCCAACCAAGCAGATTATCTATAAACTGCTACTCCTCACATACCTACCACTAGTCAAAGAATACCACATCTTCCAAGTGACACTTTTTCATTTCATGTAGCTCAATTTTTTTTTCTCCAAAGTAATGAGTAATTTGCTCTTCCCAACTCCCTCAAAATTCAATTCTTTGAATCAATCTAGATGTCTTAAGAGCATCACACATTTGGTATTAGCCATTCACTCTTTATAATAATAATAATTATGTCCTTCAAGTACACTTCTGGGTATTCATTCAGAGGTAAAGTGCATTATGTATCTAGCTTTTGACAATCCTGCTCATCACTTGCTAAGTTCCACAAATTCTTTACCTCAGTTTCTTCATATGCTTAGGAGACTTCCAAACATGGTATCCACTAGTTTTTGTCACATGTATATACAGTTGTGCAAATGGGATTACATTTTCCAACCCCAAATTTTACCTTTCACTGCACTGCAACCAGGACGAAGCAGGTGATGCACGTAACCACAAGATGAGCTGTGATGCAATTCACAGACCATGATCCCATGGCCATGTCAACTTTTACACTCTTTGGGGAAATGTATTGTTTTTGTGCAGATTAAATCAACTCCAGTAAGAAAAGCACAGGCTTCATTGCTATGACATTATGTTTACTCAGATGTTTGTATATATGCATATTTTTATCCATAACTTATTACCAAAGTCATTCTACATAAATGCATATAATGTTTGCAGCGTGGCACAGGATAATTATTAGTTGTCTTGATGCTAATTGCTCAGGGAAAATGTTTAATTGCATATTAAATTGATCATATGCATATTTTATCTAGTTTACTCTTTGGGGCAAATTTACTGTCAGCACAATCTAGATTTGAATAGCAGTATACTAAATACAGGAGCAGGGCTTCTTGAAACTGGGCTAGTGTTTGAAATGCAATTCTAAATAAAACAAGCAGAGCCCTGTCCTACTCCAAGATGAAGCAGATGAGTATACCTCATATAAGATAAAACATTAGGGAAAGGAAAAAAATTAGGACCAAAGCAAAATTATTATGGCCAGAAATTCCAGAACTGGATATGGGATTACAAGAGAAGTATTTATTTAGATTTCTTCCACTGATATGACTAGGAAATAGAAGCTTTAAATAGAGAACACATACATTTTGGTTTTGTTGTATATATTTTGGGTTTTTACACAAAAAAGTAGTTTTAGTTTTAACTCATGCATGTAACTCAACATCCTTTCTGCTCAATTATTTCAAGAGTAAATGCAGTATAAACTACATCACTGTAAATAACACAGCCACTTCTCTTACCAAGGCTCAAGCAGTAGAAAAACGACACGGCTAAGCTCATATTCTTATGCGGCCAACAAATGCCAACAGCTTGGTTATTTACCACTTGTTTTTTACTCACTGGTTTCTATCTAGTAAAAAAACACCATCACTAAGATACTCCTCTGCCAGGTGAGCTACAGAGTAATATAAGTAATGAAAACCTACTTATTTATCTATTTATTGTTTTAAAAATTAAGTAATTCCTAGTCTCCTTTCGGAAGCAAGAGTATGTAGACAAACAGCAGATTAAATGCTAACAGCTTCATTTTTTTTCCCCTGACAGGAACTGAACTTTATTCTTGAGAGAAGAAAAGCAGTTTATTCAACAGCCAAGTCACTTGCAGGCATTTACCTTTACAAGCCATTGCCCAAGACACAAAGCCATTGAAAATCTGCCAGCTCTGTAAAGTACATACAGTGCATTTTATACAAGACCTGGAAGAGTAGCAGTTTTTTGCTTGATTGTGTGCTGAAATCCATAGCAGAGGATAATAAAGGTGAATAGGCATGGTAGCCCTGTACCCCAAGGAGTTACCTAAGAGGCTGACACTTCCAAACAACAACACAAATTGTTTTCTCAGTCTCTGCTTCTTTACATGTATAGATCATTTTCAATAGTGACATACTATCAAGAAATCACAACCAAAACCCAAAATCAAATCAAATCAAAACCCAAATCAAAAAGCAATTTCATAATTAAAAGCCCAGATCACTGTAGGTCATTTTACAAATAGAGTAAAATAATCTCCCTTAGAATATAATAAAAGCACTGCTAACTAGCCATGTGATGTAAACCAGAGCTCGAATAGCTCAGAACAAAGCCAGTAAACATTTCACAGAAGACCAGTTTTTCTTAGAAAGGCTTTCAAGTAGGCCTATTACATAAAATTAAAAGAAAGTCTCTTAAAGGAAAGAGGCTTAAAATTTGTCATAAGCTGGGAGACTGGGGGAGAGGAGGGGGGAATTTAAAAAAAATTATTGCAGCAACTTGTATTGCATGGCTTTTAGAAACAAATCCAGTGAGGCCCTCAAGCATTGGTTTCAATTTATCTTCTACACTATTTCCAAGTATTAAAGTCTGTGAAGCCCATGACACCATTCTCTGTCCTACCAATAACATTAAATTGCCATGCTACTCAAGGAAAATATACGAATTCTAGCATCACCATTTGCACAAAAGGACACAAAAAAGGACAGGAGAAAAGGGCATAACGAAGTTCATTAAGTCAGCAGCTTGTTGACTGTAATTTCATGAGGGATTTTTAAACAGTGGTTCAAAGGTAGTTAGTTATGCCCTGCTTCAAAAACGGCAATAATAGCCTACAGAAGGTGATAAGTAACTTCAACAAAAAGGCAAAACCAAAGGATTTATGAATTAAGAAATGAATTAAATAAGAAATCATCACTTAACAAATCCATCCAACAGCACTCTTGGACCATACGCAAGTCTGAACTTTCAGTCTTCTAGAATCAACCTCCTTTCAACTCTGACAGGAAGCAGTTCCTGTTTCCTTCCATCCATTAAAAGAACTAACCAATGAAATAACTTGTACCTATAGCATCACCCACAGTTCAGGGCCCCAGCCATTAAAGTAAAACTCTCACTGGTAATACTCAAACTACTTCCACTGCAAATTTTCTTGTGCAGTGGAACTGCAAAAACACTTTTTGAACTAATTCCAAAAAAGTGCAGAGCATGGTTGGGACAAGACATAATGATAAATTCATTAAAACACACTGCAGGAATCCAATTTTGTTGGATGTTTGGAAACAAAGATGTTTCCCTTGCCTCTTCCTTCACACACAGGAGAAAATGCAGTATCTCAATGGAAATGGACAAGCAGCATGACAAGAGCTACCCTGTCTAACTCATTGAAAAGTCTTCAGGACTGGATTAGCCTGTAACATCAAGTAAACAACTCACTTGTATATTGCACTTTTTCAGTTTGTGCAGGCCCTGTTCAGTTGTTTTAGCATCAACAGATAAATATAACAAAAATCTGATCACAGCAATGAAGCCTGCAATTCTGACCCCTACAGAATACATATTTCAGGCTCCCACACAGACTAGTATGAGAAAAGTACCTCCCTTAACCATTCTGAAGTACCAAGTAGATTGCAGGTCCTGAGACTTAACCAGAAGATTGACTATATCACTGTTGCTTAATAGTCTAAATAAAATTGTTACTTACAGCTCTTGTCTGTGCCTTAACTTTCCAATATTTAAAATACTTACAACTAAGCATTTACATTTACATCACAAGAAAGAATGTCATCAACTTGGTGAAAATAAAAAATTATATATGGTGTTTTTTAACTGCAAAGCTGGTTTAAATGAGTAATTACATTTAGGATGGGCACAGTAGCTCTTCAAATTTGCAAAAAGCAAGGATTTGTGAAATAGCACTTCAGTGATGTAAATCAGAAGTTTTCAAGAGGACAGAAAGTTTTGAAAACTACTTGTCTAAAACATGGTCGTTCCAATAACAAGCTATTAAGACCTCCCACAGAAAATTACTTTTCTCTCTCTCTCTACTTTGATGCTTACAATAAAACCTAGAGGTCTTAATTACTAGCAAGGAGTCTTAATAAATAAATCAACATCTGAAAGGTTCGATATCCATACTTCTGAATTTTCAGATTATAACCTAACTCCACTGGGATAACTTTTTTCATTTGGTGCAGGGGAAGCAAAGAGAAAGCCCTGCAGCTTAAATAATAGAGAAAGTTCCCTCCAGACTTTAAATTCTGCTTGACATCTTGACTCCACTGCCATGAGAGCTGTGCCATTCATGTCCATACAGTTCAGAAATAACAGATCATTACCCCATTTTTTAACTTCTGGCAAACTTTTCTTTGAGTATGAAATTTAAAGGGTGCTCAGCTTTAAGCAAACAACTATAAATTTTACAGTTTGGGAAAAAAGGAATACCTGCAGCCCAAGCTCGTTTCCTTAAAAAAAAAAAAAAAAAGAGGTTCACATTAAGTGACCAATAAAAAAGACATACATTTCATGTTCCAAATGTAAACAGGTAATGTATGGAATAGTTAATACAACGCACTCTGAAGTTCCTTGATCTGACCAGAGTGCCTTCTACTCCTGCCAAATAAATAAAAAATATGATCTAGTTATTCCACACACACTAAAATAGTTTCACGATAGGCTAATTAATCATGAACATAACTTTTCAGACATTACATAATTTCACAGACTTGCTTATAGCTCCTGCCAAGAAAAACAACAGTTTGAATGAGAAATAAATCTACACTTGAAGAGAGATGACAGTGACAAAACATGATGATAGTAGGAAAAAGAGGGGAGGGAAAGGAAGGGGAAAGTATTAATATCACACAACCCCCCTGTACAACTTTATTACTCAAAACATAGCAAAGCTTAAAAGCAAAAATACATGAATCAAGCAACTGAAACTAACTTCTCACTCTAATCTTTCTTACTTATCTAAAATTACAGACTATTTCTGGAAATTATGTTTGATAGAATTTGAGCAACAAACCTAAATCACACAACTTATTCTGTGGCACTTATCTGCGATCAGGAATCTCCTTGTAATAGTCATGGGTTTATTTTTTGTTTGGAACACATCTAGCACTCAGACCAAGCACAGATCACTTTTATATTTCAAAACAGTCTCAGATCTACATTTTCAACCTGCCAATAAACTAATACTCGATTAATTCAAACTATATGTTAAAGAAAGTCAGATATAAAGAAAGGCAAAAATCAATTTTTCTTAATAATGTACTTTTAATGCCCCTTGTAAGCCCCTCTGATAACAAATTCAAACCTCAAATGGCAATGCCAAGGCACTCGAACTTACACAGTAAGACTATGCAGACAGAGTGTTGATTTAGGAACTCTGGGATTTCTACTGGTAGGAAAAAGGCTCTCATAAGGTCCCCTCCAAATCCCATATCAGTGACAGACACACAATCTGCAGATTTATATTCCTTTTAATTGTATCATTGCAATTCAATGATTTAGTACTCATATGAGAACAATTATAAGTTTGACAGTTATTTACTGAAATGAAGTTCATTGTTCAAAGAGTGCTGGAAAAGACTGATGAGAACTCATAACTTGTTTACATATCATGCAAGATGAAGAACATCTCTATATCATAAACCATCAGGAGAGAAAACAGCAGCTGTAAGCAAAAGCTGCTGTTAATATTGTGATTCTGTGAGTGTTTCCTAGCATCATCTCTCTCCCAGAAGCTCAGGAGAAAGAAGTAGCACTGTAACATCCCCAAAACATCAACTTCAATTACGAGGTCTTTCATGCACTGACACCATACTCCTCCACAGTAACTACAGACAATACCCACAGGTACAGAATGAAGTATTTTTTATTTTTTCTTTGATCTTATCTTCTTCAGGAGGAAGGACACTACAAGAGTATTTTTCTACAATTTAAGACTTCTGTTTGCTGGGAGAAAGAATGTTCCCCTGCACGTAACCATAGTTAATCATGCAGTACAGTCACTACTCCAGCACTGCTTTCTAGGAAAAGTCAACACTTTCACTAAGATATCTGCCCTATTCATTCTCCGTGTGAATTTGCAGAATCATAGAATGGTTCTTGGAAGGGACCTTGAGGATCATCTGGTGCCAACCTCCTGCCACCGGGCTGCGTGTGTATGTGCACGTGTGTATGTATTTCACCAGACCACCCTGCTCAAAGCCCCATCCAGCCTGGTCTTGAAAACTCGCAGGGATGGGACATCCCCACCTTCTCTGGGCAACCTGTTCCAGTTCTTCACCACCCTCACCATAAAGGATTTTTTCTTGGTATCTAATCTAAATCCTACTCTGACCATTTCAGTTGAACCTGCTCTTCTTAACCCTTTCAATTCAAAGTCATTACCCCTTGTCCTATCACTAAACATACTTGTAAAAAGTCCTTCCCAGAGGCCCTTTCAGATACACTGGAAGGTGCTACACGTTCTCCCCAGAGCCTTCTCTTCTGCAGGTGCAACACAACAAACTCTCTCATCCTGTCTTCATAGGAGAGATGCTCCAGCCTGCTGAGCATCTTCATGGTCTGCTGGCCAGCATCCTCTAGAGGATCTGCACTGCTTGGAGGGGAAAGGTGCAATGAAAGTATAATGGAATACTGAAGTCATCAGCTGAGGGAAAAGGTATTCCCCATACAAACCTACACACACTCCTGGAAACCAGTATCTCTTAAGATGAATGACCTTTCCCCAGAAGACCTTTGGTGAGCCTTCTCTGGATGCACCATAAAAGGAGATAAATTCAGTGTAAAAACATAAATTGATGTCAAGTCAGACAACAGGGAAACACAGCAAATCAATATCAGAGTCCTGAACACTGACAAGGATGGAGATTCAATAGTCTCTGGGCAGCCTCTTGATTTTCTCAAGAATAAATCCTTCTATCAGCCATCCACAACCACTTTCTCTAAAAGCTTAAAATCTCTGAAGCCAAACAGAAGCAAAAGTCACAACCTACCAGCAGACAAATCACAATGGTACCACCTGACAGAGTTGCATAAGATGTCAGAGCCATGTTGCAACTTTTGTTTACACAGGAGCATAAATCTCTTACTGCATTAGTTAATCCCTCATCCCTCCACTTGAAATTCATTTCTACTACAATTCTGAACAATGTACTGAGTAATTTTTACAGCTTTCATAAGTCACATTTAATTGAAAGTATCTACATAAAGCTACAAACTGTTGCTAGAAGAATAATTCAATGAAGAGCTTCAGTTTCTGTTTTGGATCTGTAATCTTCCTCCTTTCACACAGTCTTTAGATAGCTGATTAAAGCATCACTGTTTAGAAAAAACCTCAAAACGTAAGGACTGTTCATTGCTCTTCCCACAACACTGAAATACCATGGAAGAGAACCCAGCACTTGAGAGTTCTGGCCCTATCCCTTGAAGTGAGGCTGAATGTACAGCTGGCCTTCAGTTCTGCACAGAGAGTCACTGTGTCATGGTCAGCGTAGACATGTATCCCCCAAATGACATGAGGAAAACAAGCAGAGAAGCCTACAGCACACTTGTCATCGAAAGGTGGCACTTCAGAGAAGGTAATGTAACAAATTAATACTAATTCATTCTCAGCAGTGGTTATATCAAGAACTTTTCAGCTTAAAGACCAAGTTTACAGAGACATGGAACCTTCTTCCCACCCCAAACTCTCAAGTACATGGGAGCCAAAAGTGAGAGGACTGTGCAGCAACTGTTGAAGTGAAGAGTTTCTGGGACACCTGCAATGTAAAGCAATTTAAAAGTATATATCAGTCTTCATTCCAAGCTCTGATGTAGCAGAGTTAAGCAACAAGCACTCATCTATACTTAATCTGCTCAGAGATCACATCAAGTACAATTTTTCTGAAAGAACTTCACTATTTGCCCTTGGTATCAGGTTAGTATTTTAAAGTAATTCTAGAGCAATTCTAGTGTTATGACAGCACAGCCACTAACTATATTACACTATTCACAGTTTTAGACTACACCACCTTGTTTTACCTCAAAAAAATTTGACAACTTTTCAAACTGACCCCTCCACTCATTTAGCTTTATGAGGAAAATTTAAGGAGATGCCTTCACATTATTTCAGTTTGAAAAGTGATCACCTGGCAACCAAACCCTTTAACTTACTTGTAGTGCCTACTAGGTATGCATAAAAACTGTATAGACTGTGTAGTACAAAGAAAAAAACATCAAAATATTTGGTCATGTGATCAAGGGCCAAGGAAGACACCAGAAATACCAAATTTCTGTTTTGACCACAGCAGGGAAAAAGGGAATTTCCAAGTGTCCTGAAAATATGGTCCTAGACCTGAAAACCATCCAGCATTTGTCTCCTACAGCGACAAATCTCTGCATACCTCGTTTATGTAGACAAAAGTACTCAAGTTGATCTTAGGCTATTTGAGCAAGTGAAGTAGATAATGCTAGAAAGAGCATTTCTGCATACCAATAAATATGTGCAATAGTCTCAAGCCCAATAAACATGTTTTTGCAAACACATTTTTTCTTGAAACTATCTTTTTAAAACAGTATGCAGCTCTAATGTGCACCTCCCCACTGCATGAAAGGACCTGCTGAAAATACCAAGTTGTAAAAAAGGGGTTGTCTATACATTTCCATTACAATGTATATTCAATTTATGCTGGAAGTTAAGGTGTATCTCTATTTCATTCTAAACACTCTACCCATCTCCCATCCAAGAAGGAAAACCATAAGAAAGAATTTAAGGAACTGAAGGGTTTTGCATAGTTTTCTGCCATCTGAACAGTTTTAAAGCCTAATTCCCAGTAGTACTTCAGTTTTAGCTCTGCAAAAGGAACAGCATGGCAGAGCTGCAAACTCTTACTGCTGCCATCTAAGCACCAGTAATGTAACCACAAATCAAAAGTTACAATCTTTAATGATGTTTAAAATAAAGAAGCTGAATAACTTCTGTGAATGTCTAGGCTTAACTTATACTCAATTGAGCTAATGTAATGGTCCCCTAAATTCTCCAACTACACAGAGAAAACTGTGCTGGAGCAACAAGATATACAACTTGGGCAAAAGAACAGGTTTATATCCAGATTAGCATGGAGGCAGGAGAAAGGGAAAATGTCTATTTCACACAGGTACACATACTTGAATTCTGCATGTAAGGCAAAGGAGGCAACTGCTGCAACCAGATTCTGTTGCAATATCATCACAAGTTTGATGCTGAGAACAACTACAACCAAGCACTCAAATTGATTTGCCACTTCTAGTTTCTCAATTAAGTACATAATTATCTGATCACAAGATGTATAAAGCAAGACTGAAAGATAAACATAGACAAGATCATTCATGCTTTAGCAGTAAATCTAAGGGTAATGGTGGGGGGCGGAGCAAGAGAAGTTCCTCTGTCAACATTAACCCTCCTGAAAGACTATTACATCTCACAGCTAAGATAAAAGAGCAGTAGAGAAATACACCAAAAGGAAACAGTGAACAGGACTAATACAGAAACCACTTTTGCCTCCATAAGCTTAGTATTATTCTCTCTAATTAACATGACCTGCCCAAAGTAAGTTTTAATGCTGAAAAACCAAGACTGCAATGTTCTTATATGGCAGGGTTTGGACTTGTTGTATCCTGAAGCAACCTCTATTCCCAAATGAACAGACTACAGAGAAGGAGGATAAATTTCAGCATTCCTTAAAGTCTGACCTGCAGATTGCTCTGCCAATATGATTTTTCAAACTAAGTTATAGTTGCCAAACATATCTGAAGAAGACCCTGTGGACCACACCGAACAAAGAAATTGAGATTTCCACACAGGATCTCTGCATTGTGTCTTCCTGGAAGCATGTGCCACTGTATTTTTACAGAGCAGAAAATAACTACACAGTGCAAGAAAAGGGTACACCCCTTAACCCTAGCACCACAACCCTAAAAACTGGTGGGACATCATGGTAACAAGAATTCAAGAGCTCACAGTTGCAAATACAACCTTTTGAGATGCTGTCACCCCTCAAGTCTAAGTCATGTTGGATCCCAGGTTGAGCAGGCACCAGAACACTCCTAGCCAGGAACAGGGGTGCTGCCATTCTCCACTACTGATACCAAAACACTGGCTAAGCAATACACAGTGGCATTTACAAAAACGACTGGGGAAGAGGACCCTTCTATCTACATTCAAGATGCCTTCCTAATTCCTTATGGGAGCTGCATAAAAAGAATTTATACAAAAGCAAAATATTTGAGTGCAAAAGTCAAAGCAGACTCAAATCCCAGAAAACATTAACACTAGCAGTGCCATTTCATTCATCCATGTTAGCCTGACAGTATCTGAAAATTAGGAGATCCAGCTCAAAGCTAATATTCCACCCCACAATCACCCAAGAGTCCTCATTTCAGGAAGGAAAAGAAAAAAAAGGAAGAAATAAGTTAGCTTTCCAAAGAAAAAGTAACACAACAGGGATAAGCTTTGGATGTAATAGGAGGATGAGATGGGACCTAAACATGAACTGATCTTGACTCCAAAATGTAAGTATGTTATTCCAGAGCATTTCAGTGCCAAACCTAACCACAAATCAGACACCAGAACATTGCAAGAGCAATGCCCCGACCCTTCACCAAGGAAAATACCAGCGCTACTCCCAGTGTCCAGACTAGAGAGCAGTAGTGAACAGGCATTTGGGAAATTAGAGAGAGGAGATGTATGTTATTTTACAGCTCTTTCCATGTGCTGTGCAGAAAGATCTAGTTCATATTTATTAGCTACATTTAATTTACTGTAGATCTAAATAACAAAACATCTATTCTTTTTGAGTATCATTAGCCTATTACTAGTTACACAAGAAAACCAGTATTGGATTCCCCCCATGCCACCTCCCCCCAGCAATACTCCACTTGATACACATTCATCTCCAGGATTATCATATAACTACCAGTTTAAAGCTGGATCAATGTTTTTTCACTTCACTGAACAATCTAATCAATAGCAACAAGGACATTCTGCTGTCAAAAGCAAGCTGCTGCTCGTGCTGCTAGTCCCCCCTGGGCCTGGTGTTACAGAACTATGTTAGATAGATCCTAGCACACAGCACTCAATGTGACACTGATCACTCTGCAGGCACAGAGCGAGGTACTGATACCAAGGATACAGCTAAATCAGCACAGCTAATTGCTGGCACCTTCACAAAATAAAGTTGTAATAATGACAAACAGGTTGTAAAATTATTTAAACCTCCTACTGAGGAAACTAACCTAGTCTGATTTCTGGTTTAATTACCTATGTATGTATTGATTTTTTTAGGAAGGCAAATTAAATGGAGAAGTTGGCAACAAAATAATTCAAAGGCATTTCTCTAATCAGTAGATTATATGTATATATATGTGTATATGTATAGGTATATGTAAATTGTAAAGATTTTCATCCCAGCCACTGGGAAGCATACCGCTCTTACTACAAGTCTACAACTTTTGGAGAGCCTGCAAATCAAAGATATCACTGTATGCTTTTCAGGCAAGAATAACATTTTGTACTTATATTACATGAGATCTAAGAGGATGGGGGCAGTTGTATACACAAGAGATTCCAGCTTAATCTCTTACAAACACATGCCAAACAGTGCAACCAAAGCAAAGCCCACTCACTGGGATGTCTGTTTTGTATTCCATCTGTCTGTAGCAACAACAACAAAAAATCCCCCACAAAAACACAAGGGTAAAAGGGCTTAAATTTTACTCCATGATCATCTTATTAAATAAAATTAAGCAATTCCTAGCTATTGCATCTTCCATTAAGGTACACAAACAGCAAAAATGCGGGGTTTGAAACCAGTTTTGTGTAATGGGAACAGAACGGGAGAGAAGAGGTCAGAAAGGCCAGAAACATAACATCAAAGAAATGAAAGTATTGCTCCTCGTTACATCTGACTATCTTGGCAAGCTAATTGCACAGAGCATGTAGATCCTGCTTTTAAACAAGATGCTGAAATCTGTTTGTGTTGCTATAAAAGCAGAAGAACAACACTCAAGATTTCTCTCTTTATTCTAGCTACGAAACATCCCTTAAACCCATGAGATTTTCAAAGTACCTAGTTTCACATCAAGAAACATTAGCTTAACCTAGAATCCTGGATGTTTATGAATAGTTCACTCCTCAGCAACACATCTAGTGAAATCAGCTTCTGACTGCATTATCTATCTCCACCACCTCCTCAGCTCCAAATTCTCAAAATATATCCATCATGCTCACAATTAGAACCCCAATATTCTTCCTCCTTGCTATTTACCCTGGATCTCCATCTTACCAAGAAGAAACACGTGCCACATATAATCCAGTATCATATATTAATTCTTTACCTGACTTCTACCATTATCAAACACAAAGATGAAGATAGAGCTGTCCTCCCTCCTCCATCAGCAGCAATGCCTCCAAAGACATCTGCTTGCTATTCTCAATTTCCATAAAACCTGTCATTTTTGCTTAAGGAGAAGTTAACTGTGTGATCTGGCCATTAAGTTCAACTTTACTGAGGGAAGATGGGCAAAGTAGATCTGAGTGATGCTGACTGCAGCTGCAAAGTAACTGCAACTGGTTTTGGGGTTTTTTTTTTTTGTCTTAATGTAGGAAAGCAGAAAGTAAAGCAGCAAGCAGATATCCTTAACAAATGTACCAAATGTACACATTCCCCCTCAGTGGAATTGTTGCTCCAATACTGCTACTACTTCTGTATATTGGACCAGATTCAGCTTATGCACCTCCACCCATTCCAGCAGTATGTATCCAAGACAGATGTATTTCAGAATAAACTAGCACTGCTGAAATAAGCAAAGAAACTAGATACTTTCCATCCATACGGAACCTGTCAATCTGCCACAACACTGGAATTACCTTTTTTCCCTCCTGCTTATGGGAAAAATGAGGTGGTGATTCAATCACATCCAAATCAAGTAAGCCTGAGTTAAAGTCTCTGTCCTATTAGCAAATTAGTTGCTACCTCTTGGGTCTAAGAAGCAGTCACATCTGTCCCCGTGACTCAAGCAGCAATTAACAGTCACCTGCAAGGTCCCACGTCCTACCAAGAAAATGAGACAACAAAAGAAACCTGCCAGCTTGCTGTGGTATCACTGCAATAGGCCTGGGAAATGTATTTTTAGCACATACAGCAAGTACAGCACATGGAGTTTTCTCAAGTGTGTTTATCTTTGGCTTTGGATACAGTCTAAGAAATCAAACCAGGAATGAGTATGTTGAAGGGCATTACCTTCACATATGTCCTTTGCCAGAGGGAATCAATAGGCCAGACTGTTGAAACTTGCAAGACCATGAAATTAGCCTGATTAAGCCTAAAATGGACACCTGTTCTTAAAGAACTGGACTGAGACTCCCTGTCATTACATGAGCCCACAAGCAGCCAAGATAACCTCCCATAGTAAAGGGCCTGAACCATATTTCCAATAGTCCTCTGGAGGTGAAAGGCACCACACCATCAGCCTTCCAGGGTAAAACCATGCAACAATAAAGTGCCAAAATGCTGCTAGCTAATATTTCAACAGCCAAAGCAGAATCTGAAGAAGATCCACAGAAGCACAGAATGAAGCTGAAGTGTTGCCAGAGGTTCCTAATATTAATGTACTGCTGACAGCCACTTTCTGTCACTGATGTCTGTACTTGAGCTACAGTTTTAGTAGAAACACAAGCTTTAGAAGAAACAGGCTACTGCACAAAACAGTGATGACAGAGAAGCAAAGTCAACATTTCTTGAGCTTGACAAACCATGATCAAGCTCTCAAACTACAGAACAATTAAAATCCCTAAAGATAAGCTGTCAATAAAATGAGTAACTACTAGTTAAAAGAACATTTATTTTAGAATTTGTTTTCCTTTCTTCACCCACATAAGTCAAAGACCACGAACAACTACCTTCAGCAAGGTTTAGGAGGGGCTCTGAATAGTTATTTCCTTTTAACGCCTTTGCAAAAAAAAAAAGATGACTGAAGAAATGACTGTGTGTTGGATCTACTCTGGGGCATCAGTCAGCATTATTGTAACTCTTTACAATTCTTTCAAGCTTACCCTGATCCGGTGCTTGATTCTAGAACAGAAGTGTTCAATGTATGCATCCATATGTATCATGTTTATCAACTGCATCCTAGGAATATGAAGAAAGCTGTAATATAATAACCTACACCAACAGAAATTCTATTACATTAAAACCATAATTACCTTACTGAATTTGAGAATAAAAGTTATATTTTGATAGAGTGAGAAAAGGGGATTTTAATTAATTATTGTTTTGTTTGGCATAATGAGGCACATTTGTTACAGCATGTGGAAGCGTTCTTGTAAGCAGATGCAGTCCTTGTTTAAGATGTATTTTCAAGCTATACTAATACTCTTTAGCAACAAACAGACAATATTTTACAACACTGTAGCTGTAAATGTTGCTATATTTCAGTGTAAAAATTGTTTCAAACTAATTCTGATTTTAGTATTGTTATTTAAAATACGTTATTTCTGGGATTACTAAAACATAGCCTTAACCCTGGCAAACCAGACAGTTAAATTGTCAAATCTGATGGCAAATTTTAACAGTTCTGCCCAGTCAATCTTTAGGAAATCTAACGATTTTATTAAGTCTTTGAATATACATATGGAATTAGGCAGATATGGATCCTGATGTTTTCCTCTCATTTCATTCCCAGTTTCATGATTACATTTAATTAATAAGAACTGCTCCTCTGTTTCAGTGCTACACAGCCTACTTCATTTAGATCCCAGATACCATGCTGAAACCTACTTTGATGCTCACAGCTTATCATCTTTCTTCTACTCCACTGCCACCTCTTTTCACAAAATTTTAGCTGATACAGTGACACTTGTTCACAAACATTGAAGCCTTTGTTTACCCCCCCCCCCTCCTTGGCCCATCCTTTTTAAAAAGATAGGAAAGAAATACAATTGCAGGCACAAGCAGGGGAAGAGGGGAAACAAAAGACCCCATGCAAACACCAACAACAAACAAAAACTTTAAAAAGCATTCCATTTGCCTTAAACTGATGCAAATCCTGACTTTACTGAGTCCAAACCAATATACACCACTCTAGAAACAGAGCTTTCTAACCCTAAGAAAAGTTCTGGCAAGAGATGAGCTACAGTACAGCAATTGCCAGAAACCTGTAACAAAAGAATGCTGAAGACATTCAAATAAAGCAGGTATCTTCTAGAATTCCTTTTTTAACTATAATCTAGGACTAGCAGCTCTTGTGCAAAATTCTTTTGCTCTTTATTTCATTTTTATTACTTCAGCTGATTAACATCTTTTTAAGAGCAGATACCAAGTTTTTCCACTGCAATAAAAAGCAATCCTGGCCAAGAAAAGATTTGCCCATTAGCCGCACTATCTCCACAAAGACAGCAGCCTTATTAAATTACAACTGTTTGAACAAGGTCAAGAACTCAGGGTTTAATTCAAAGTGTTTCCAGGTATAATGCTGTCAGGTCAACTTAAACAAGCCAACAGAGGCTTTGAGCTTGATTAAATATTAAAACAGAATCTTTCACATCTGTTTTTACCCAAGGATGAAATTACTGTACATCACTTCAACCAGCTCATTAATACACTAAACACACATCTTGCCTCAAAAGGTTACAGGAATATCAATGCTTTCAGCGTGCCTGCAGTGAAACCTACACAACTCAGCTAGAAGTGAGGTCACTGCATACTTTAGCAGGGTGTCAATATTTTTTTATAAATGTAAGAGGTAATCAGTTAGTCATAGATATATTTTAAATTAAAAAATGGGAGCCTCCAGTGTAGCTAAATCAGCTGCCTTTGATCTGAACCTTTTAAACGTTCACCTTATATTTTCTTTTATAGATAACTTGATAACAGACACAAAACAAAGTTTGATCCAACGCTAATTATTTTTAAAACTGGAGAGCTGTCATGTCTAACTAGAAATCTGTTTTTAAAAAAGATGCACAGCACAATTTTTAATTGAAATATAAAAAGGTCTATCAGAATCATCTATTTCAACACTTATCATTTCTAATGATACTTTGATGGCATGTTTGGGTACAGGAGAAGAGAATGCATTTGAGGATACAAGTTCTTTGACAATGATAAATACACAGTATTAACTACTCCACATGGCATTCGCAGCCCTTTAAAACACAACCAAAAAAACAGATATTCCTCTAGCATTATCTTTGTATGAGACAGGAGACATTAGTCAAATCGTGTTTCCTGACTGCAATCCATAAAAAGCAGAGACAAATGAAAGTCATCTATTTAGAGCAACAGATGTACAAGACAGGACTTGGAAGGGAAGCTATGGGAAGCGTTTTGCATCTAGACCATGCTTAGCCCAGATAGAAAATTATCTCTGTATTTGTGTATGCTGAAACTGAACTTAAACATCACTTTTAAAATAATTTCTTTTAAAAAATAGCAAATTTGCCACAAAACATCCAAATCTACTAAACAGTCTCAACAATGCACTCTTACGGCAGGGCAGGAGGAAAACTGCTTGAATATATAAGTTCTTACATAATGAACAGGAGAAACCCTAACTAACACCTCTGAAAGCCTCAGCATCTCTTTGAGGAGTACAAACTATATATTTTAAGCACTGCTAATAAGGCATGAGATAATTTGCTTAAGACGAAATAAAATTCTAATACAACACAGTCTTCTACCACCCACTAATTTACACTTGAACAATATCATCAACTAGACCAAACTACGCTTAATGTAAAGTCAATAAATTCTTTTTTGGCTGTTGACACAAAAATCTACTGGGAATTAAGCACTTGAGGAAATTAATCATTATAACACTCTGGTTCAATGCACATCTGTATTGAAATAATTTGGTCTTTAATTCACTTTATTTGTAGTTAGGTTTAAAGCAGTAAATTTGATAGAAGCAGGCCTCATTAAACCAATCTAGTTCAAACTGCTTTTCGTTAAGCTTGGTGTATTTGAACAAAGTCAAAAAAGATTCATTTCCTTTAAAACAATTGTGCATTATAAAGCAACCCAAACAAACCAAGACCACTAATACATAATATAATAAAGGCATTTACATTTGATCTGAGCAAAAGCCAACATTAATGATCTGTTTGCTTTCAATACATTTTCTTGAGGCACAGGCATTCCTTTCTTACTGCCTACAGAACCTCACACGGACAAATAGCTGAAAGACCACCAAAGTAAAGCATCTAGAAGCTCAAGCTATCATGACAACCTCACAGCTTCCTGCCCTAAGACTTATATTTAATGCTTTCAACACAGATGTAGTTTAGCATTGTGGCTCCCAGATTTAGTTAGCTTGGAAATCAGCAGCAGCAATCAGTGGCTGATGCAAAGACACCTTGGGAGACCCCACATCCATGTGCTGGGGAAACCTGTGCAGAATTACCTGACTGCACAAAAGTGACAGATCCTGCTAAGAGAATTATACTAACACTCCTCTACATGAATTCAAAACCAGCAGCAACTCTGCAAAAGGTGGCAGCAATCACAGCTGCATATGTAGCTGCCAGGACACACTGAGCAGTTCAGCAGCCTGAGCGTGTCTCCAGCTTGAAGTCTTCCCCCCAGTCTCTTTCAGGACAGGGCGTGGTGTTAAGGTTACTATGCCATACAGTACAATACCTGTGCTACAACTGAGTTGTAAGTAGCAGTCACATGTTAAACTGGGGTGGGAATGAAGAGGGAGATAATCTATCATGAAATAATAAAGTATTCTTAACAATTAAAAAAAAAAAAAAANAAAAGAAATAAAACTCCTTTTATGGTTCTGGGGTTTTTTTCACACCTTCCTTGGGATTTAACGGACAGTAGCTGTTAATACAGCTTTTTATTCTGGATTTAGGGTTTTGTTAATACCATGTGCACATCAGGTATTATTAGGTACAAAACAAAAGAAACAAAAAAACCCCCACCAACCCCAAAACACAAGAAAAAACAACAAAGCAGCTTCCTGTTAGGAGGAAAAAAAAAATCTGCCTTTTAGCTGTTGCACTTCTCATGTGTCACTTGTAAACCCTGACAGCCAGGACAGAAAAACCTGTTAGCACTCAGGCTATTCTCCTCCAGAATGAATGTATTTCATCAAGNGACCCCCACTCCACCTGAGCCCTTATGAAACAGTTTTCCCATTCTTCAAAACAAAAAAGTGCCACCTTCCCAGGCTATTTAGTTACACTACTTTCTAATCAATCCCAGTTATTACTACAGTACTACACTAAAAGAAAGAGAGGATATAAACAGTTTGCACTCCTCAATCTTTAACTTTCCATAAGGCTTAGTCTGATACACTTTTGTGGTTCCAGGATCTGAACTGGGATTTAAGTACCTAGAAATCCTTGCCTACCTCCAAAAACAAACATCACAGGGTTATTCAAGTGACATTCAGGTGACTACCACTTATTCCATAAACAAGCACAGTAGTGCAAAGATCATTCCTTAAGTTCCTACAACTAAAAGAACCCTCAAGGGCCAGAATGGCTCTACTACCAAGTTTCTCCCACTCCTCATATAAGTTGGTCAAAAAATTACCTCACAGATGAGGAACACACTAACACTACATTTTGCTATTGATTTCAGAAGGCATCAAATTCATCAGTAACAAAGGTCTGGTTTATTAAAGTTGGACATGGTGCCATGGACATTTGTTACAGCAACCCCACAACTTTTGGCCCAAGTATCTGAAGCTGGCTGCAGCTACTACCAAGTTACTCATTTAACTTGAAAAAAATCAAAACCTCAACACTGCTCAGTGACTGACAGTACTTGCAGAAAGGAAGCTGTTCTCAGTAACAAAGTTTACAGCAGACTATTTTCTTCTTTCACCTTCCTTTCATTCCCTGGAGTCTTCTGGTTTTCTCTTCTATCCCAACTCAACTTTGCACCTCATTCTTCTATTTTTAAAATCAAAATCTTTCAGTCTCCACAAAACAATGAGGTTGGTAAATCACTGTATAAACGAGGGTAGTGCAAATTAAACACATTGTATATATACATTTGTGAATGATTATGTTTAAAAGTAGAGTACCTCAAGGCCTATAAAAATCACTTCTGAGGAGAAAAGAAAATTCTCTTCCCTGGAAGCTGTTTAAAACTGTTATTTGCATCAATTCTGAATTGCTACTGCGAAGTGGCATTAGAATATAAAATCACACTCTACAGTTTTCTCCTCTTGAGATTTACAGTTAAATGATAAGAAAAATACTTCCTGGTTAAATTGGACAGATAATGCAATACAGCTTTTATCAAACCAATAAATATGTTTTAATACACAAGCCTCTGGCCCTAAGAGACTTCCTTCTTCAGGTGCTGGCAGTCTATAAATTAGCTCATTTGTAGCAGAGAAAAGCTCCATAATTAGTACCTAGTTTATCATTAAAACCTTGCATTCACTGTATGATGTCACAGACTACTGAGTCTGGCTCTCATTTACACACTCAATTATTTTCTGGCATCCCAGTACAGTTGATCCCATTATTTCCTATATAATTGACCAACTTCAACAGCTGCAATTCTTCTCTTGTAAACACAGAACATATTGTAGATGACAGGATCATAGTTATCACTCTTAAAAAAATTCCACATAACATACAGTTTAAATTTGACAAAGCTTAAGATGCTTTGCCCTGCAGCCAGCAAAAGTTTGATTTAAAAAGCACTGTACAGTAATTAAATTTAAACCACAGAATTACTTAAAGTACCACATTCATTGACTGGTAGAGGTTTTATTGCAATAGATTAGACTCATTACTTAAGAGTCTGAAAAGCAGTTGAAGATAATTTACCTCTGGTACTAGAAATTAATATGCTTACTTTTGATTACAGCTGTGAATGAGACATACAGATAGCAGTTCTGCAGATCCAGGCATGCCAGATATCCCCCCTGGACCAAAGGAGGGCAGGAAGTGTCCTAGCTGACTCAAATCTCACCTAGTGACCAACATGCTAGATCCTCTTACATCCTCCTGGCAAAACCTGGAATGCATGCTCTTAGAATTTCCTCTACCCAAATATCTTGAAATGGCAGCCCCCTGTAGTGCAGACATGTAAGATAATGGAGAATTCAGTAAAGTACCTAATTTCACACAGCCATGAGAAACCCTGAGATGTTTTCACCTCTTTCTGCAAAATCATTATAATCCAAGAACAAGAAGATCTGAGAAAAGACCTTATTTAGCATAAAAACACCTCCAAGTCTGAAAGCCAAGAAGTCCTTTCTTACTGGCCCCCAAATATATCAGGAATGGTCTTAATAACCATTAATGAACCTAACGATTCATTAATCAAAGAACAACACAGTAGCAGAAAAGACAGGACTCAACAACCTGCAACTGTACTGTTCAGGAGTGTTTAGCCCTTCAAATCAAAGTGCAAATGGAAAAAGAAAAGTTTTGGAAATCTAACATGTTTTGCTGCTGCATATACAACATGGAAGACGCCGTTCATAGGACAGTANACAAGAAAAAACAACAAAGCAGCTTCCTGTTAGGAGGAAAAAAAAAATCTGCCTTTTAGCTGTTGCACTTCTCATGTGTCACTTGTAAACCCTGACAGCCAGGACAGAAAAACCTGTTAGCACTCAGGCTATTCTCCTCCAGAATGAATGTATTTCATCAAGGATAACACACTAGCCAAATGTCTCAAGAAGCTTTCACAGGTAGATGCCACCACTACAGAGGACATTTGGAAAGCTGTCTGGGGCATCTGCTGCCATGGCTGCACTGTCTGAAGCATTTTTTCCAATGAAGCCATAAGATCCATGGCTAAGGATAACAGTATGGTCATCTATACAGAAAGGTTACTTTTCAACTTCTTGTACCATGGAGAGTCAGGATCTTCTTAAATCAGGTACATTTCAGACATTAAACAGAAGAAAACTACAGTACTACAGAAGTGCTTCTGCAGCATAAATGAGGTTACTCAATTCTAAATAATGTGCTATTAACAAAATTCCATCATCCTTTATTTGTTTGCAGAACAGCTCTTGCCTGTAATCTAGGTAAGAACCTTTCCATCTTCAAACAGAGCATCTGCATCATACCTCTCAAGACAGAATCTTTTCCCAAGTCAGAATAATTAAGCATTAAATTAAGCTCTTAAAAACTGTCTCCACTGCATTCACTTGGTCTTTTGATTCTACTGTAATGGATTATCTATTTAACTTAGTCAGAATTTAATCCAGTGTTACAAGTCATGACCAAAGAAAGATTATTTTAATCCAGCTATAAAAGCTTGAGCTCTTGAGCTAACACACTAGACCTATTCTCAGGCTTCACCTGTGCTACTATACCAGCACTGCAGATCCTGAATCACAAAAAGCCATGGGAAGGGACTGATAAGTCCTGACTTTACACTTTGGAAATATAAATAGCATATTAAGCTTGCATTTTCTCCTCAATTTTACATCAGTCAAAAAATACACACATGTAGTCAGGGCCTCAAACCAGTAAGTCAGGATTTACTTTTTTAAGCTGTGTGAACTGATGGTGCAAGGCAGGTGGGTGGGTTGGAAAAGGTAGGGCCAGTGAAACAGGTGAAAAAGAAAGCATTTTTTAACTCCTTCAGCAGATGCACATTCCAACACTTCCCATATGAGCCTCATTTTCCCAAATTATTGTAGGCTAAATATAAAAATATTAAACTCTGCAAAAGAACCTAACAGAGATTATTACAGGACAGGAAACAGCATGAACTATACTGTGTCCTATACCACAATGGCAAACTCAAATCACAGTTGGCTTTTTCCTTCCCCTAATTATGAGGGGCCAAACCACAAAACCTATGTTAAGATCTTATCAGTTAAGGTTCCCTCATGGGAAAAGTTCAGAAACAGCTGTACCAAGAATCACTGCTCAGCTTCAAGTCTCTGAAGTAGTCACAAGTTTAGAAGAATGAAATCAGTCCATTTTGACACAATATTTGGGCCTCTTCCATCTCTTGAGATATTTGTATTAATGACTCTTAATTAACACTCTTGAGGAGCATTCAAAGCAAAATAGAAGTAACAAAAAATCCCACAGTAAACTGATATTGTTCTTACTTATTGTTCTAACTGTTCTTACTGATATTGGTATCATCTAGGAAGTACAGAGTCTGAATACAGACTGGTAATTTAGGCAAACTAACCCAGAGAATGTAGCTAAATTATGTCATGTGAATAGGTTTTATGTAGATTATACATTACTGCCTCTTATTTTCCTAACAGGACACTTGTGGACACAGCAGTGGAAGCTGCCAAGGAAGTATTGACTACAGCTTTTCACTCAAGCTGTACACTGATGAAGCTAAATAACCAACACCATCCACAAAAAAACCTTCTATGTACTTCTGCTAAATTGGCATAAAATATATTTTTCAAAAAGTAGTTTTTTAAAATCAAAACAAAACCCCTCTGTGTTTTGCTACTGTTTTCACTAAGTGGATTATCTGCTCTAGATTATGCTACTCTTGGCCAAGCCTGAAAAAGCACATCTAAGAAACAAAAAACAAGCACAGAGCACAAATACTAAACCTCTCTTCTGTGGTACCAACCACAGCAGGAATAAGTGCTGATGGCATAAGCTGTATCAAATACAGCTGTGACAGAATTTAATAAAGCTACTAAAAAAAATTTCGTAGACTAATTGTTTACTGGTTTGTGAATACAAATACATTGAAACTACAAATAAAATATAAACATTACTTTCTTGTAGCACTACATTAAAAACTCTTAGGAAAAGTGGTGTTTTTACTTGTATATAAAAGTCAGCATATTAGGAGAGTATAGGAGAACAAATGCAACTTCACAGAGCTCTTAACAAGCAAGAGCTGCTGTCTTAGTTTGAAAGGCAGTTCTAAGTCATACTTCCCTGTTGCTGTTTTGTTTGTAACAAAACATTTGTCACTGTACCTCTGCTAATATCAGCGCCAATTAAGAATTTAATTACTCCCTTACTGCCTTTATAGTCTAACAGCTCGTTTTCAATGAAGAGTGATATATGGTAATACACAGTATTCCCTGTGGTACCTCCTCCCAGTGAAACTCCCTCCAAGAAAACTGCTTAAATTTAAAATGACAAACTCAAGAGGTTTGTCTCCAACTGTTGCATTTTGCAGTATTTTACTGAAAAGCTATCCAAAAGCAAGCACCCTTTATCACAGGCCTTAAAAACATCAGAGGTGAAGGGGACTGCTTGGTCTGGGGAATGCTACAATTCCTTCCCCAATCCCTTTCCAAAACCATTCTAGAAACTAAATACTTCAAATCTGGAAAACAGTCCTTAATAAAATTCTGTGTACTCGTTTGTTTTCTAAAGGACAGGGAAAACAAGTCTACATGGAAGTTTAACATGACAGTGAACTATGACCTTTAAATATACTCCCATAGATTACGTGTACACTCATAAATGTAATCCAAAGTAAACGTATTTATGAACTTGATAATCATCAGATTGCTTACACTGTATTTGAGGCAAGTCTAATCTGGCAGAAACAAGAGTTTCTCCACTTGGCACCACTCAAAGAAAGGCAGAGCTTTCAAAGCCTGAAAAGATCAATACGCACATGGTGACAACGAAGTTGAAAACCCCAGTTTAGTTAAAACGTTGAACACAGCTACCAATCCAGTAAGATACCAACACTTTAAAAGTAGTAGCAAATCAGACATTCTTACAGTAGTCCAATGCTCAATACCTGGAATAGGACTAAACACCCTTTAGCATAACCTTTGTATTCACTAAATCCAGAATTCAGCAGCAGAGCAGCTGCTCAGTGCCTGCTCTGCAGAATTCAATGAACAACAAAAGGTTACCTTAATTCAATGAGATAATCAGCACACATTTACCCTCTACCAAGAGCTTTCCAACCATCTGCAAGGCGGCAGAGCTGACTGCCTACAAAACAACTGGTAGCATGCTGACATGTCCTCACATCACTCATGTCAATGAAAATTTATCTCTTAGCAACAGCTAAAAGAAGCTGAACTTCCAGAAATATTTTAGATGCATCACAAGCCAACAATTTCTTCATAAGTGATTTTGATTGCTGCTGATCTCCAAACAGATGTCTACTCTAATTGGTAAAATTTATTAAATACATATCTTAAACAAGAAAAAGTCAAGTTGTCATGCCCTAAGAAAGCAAGAACAATGGGAGTCATTCTAGCTGTGCACATAAAAGACAAAAGCTAACCTTATTTGAAGCTGCTGGTCTCACAGTATCAGTAACAGAGAAGTAAACAGGCATGTGTTGTAGGGCAACGTAAGAATTTGCTATTAAGGTTGCTGTCAGAAACTGAAAGCTAAGACACAAGTCCACTAAAACAAAGATAAATGTTTTTGACAGGAAAAGCAAAATAAGAGATTCAATGCTAACACCACTTAGCTACTAAAACTATTTTATGATTCCCTTCCCTGCTACATGGGAGCAAATACAGAATTTTAAGGCATTACTCTTTACAAGTAAATTCCATACAAAACCTCTGATAAAATTAAAAATGCACTTGTTCTAGCAAAACTCATTTGCATTAGCAAAACATCAAGCAAATTAAAATTTTAGCACCAGACGGAGATCAGGAAATGGAAAAAGCTTTTTCTCAGCTATATTACAAGCTCTTCTCTAGAAAACAAGTCATGCAGAGGTCTCTTCAAAATTCATCCAAAGACAATATTGAGGAAAAAAAAACCAATATAAATCATTCAGATTCTGGTTCATGTTAGCAGATAATGAGCAGTTTTGCTTTCTTCCATCACTAGTATTTTCCAGAAGACATAAAACAAAATCTGTCAATCCTACACTGAATGAAGCCACATTTATTTACTTGAATCACAGTCAGAAATGAGGTATCATCCTGAATTCATAGCAGTATAGGAAGTTGAGAACACAGAGGAAGATTCCTGTGGTGGTTTATTAATCCAAATAAAAGACTCCTACCACCCTTCTCATGTTCAGATAAGAAAAGACTCTTGCAACTCTCCACTGAAACAATGAAAACATGCCTGCAAGAAGAGCAGCTAGTCACTGGTTTTTAAACACAGTGCACAAATTCATAAAGCAAAAACAACTTCCCATTGTCACAAAAACTCCAAATGGCAAAGCACAGAACTCATTGAATACAAGTACCACTGTCCTCTTCCTCCACCATTAACAGATTCCTGTTAAACTGACTCTGACAGCAGGCATCCTGGCATTCAGAGGTCAAGAGAGAAAAATCAAAGTAGGAAATGAAAGCTGAGTATCTTTAAATTTGGAGGAGAAGGGAGTAATACAGCAGCCTTCATAAACATAGAACTTGTTAACTAGCTACTATTAAATTCTGTGATCATAACAGAGTTTATTTTGGTCTTAAAAATCTTCTCAGGCTCAAACACTGATTTTCATCACCCATTTAACTGTATTTTTATATAATGTCTTTCCTAACTACTGCTCATTATCCACTAATGCTAAGCATTTTAAAGAATTCCACACTATTCACAAGTTAGGTATTGCTCACATTTTTACTGAACAGGTTGCTCAGGACATTGCCTAGTCCAGCTCTGATCACCCCTGAGGAGGGAGATTCTGTAGCCACTCTGAGTCTCTGTCCCATGTCTTTCCATCCTCATTTTAAAGGATTTTCTCCTTCATTTATCTGCAATTTCCCCTTGATGCAACTTATGCCAGTTACCTCTCATTATTTTGCCATCTGAAAAATAGCAGTCTCCACCTTCACTATAATCACCCAATATGCAGTTCTGAAAGAGGTGCTTTAACACAACAGTCCCACACATCTATGCCATTTTATCTTGGCTGTACTCCCTTCCACTGTTACGTGTAAATACTTCCTGCTGCCTAGGGAAGTGTTGAAATCACTATCCCTGGAAGAATCCACAAAACATGCAGATGCAGCCCTTAGGAACATGGTTTAATGGTGAACATGGCAGTGCTAGGTTAACAGCTGGTCTCACTGACCTTTGAGGTCTTTTCCATCCTAAACAATTCTATGATTCTACTTACTCATTAGTTAAGAACTGTCTGTACTCTATGTCTGAAACTCATGTGCCACTGACATTTGTCTTTTATTGAGCCAAATGCAAATACTGCTAGTTAGTGTTGCCATAGATACATGGACATTACATAAAAATTAGTTCTTAAAACTACAGTCATTCATCTGCACAGTTTTGGAAAAAACAGATCTGAAATTGAAGCCAAGTTCAAAATACCACCAGTGATGAAATTAACTCCTGGAGAGCATGTGGAAAACGTGTGGCAAATTCACCACAGCTTAAGCAAGCTCCACTTCTAGTCTGAGATGAGGAAACACCAGCCATGCCTACCAGACACCTCTGCTGAGATCATACACAGCTTTTTTCCTGTGCCAGAGTCCTGTTTATAATTAAAACCAGAAGTCTCAAGCCTATGCCACCTAGAACTGCATTAATTGATAACTGCTGGACTGTACCACCACAGCCACGAGGGGAGAAAAATGGGACTCTGCCCCTCTAGACCCAAAAAACTTGACAAAGCAGAAATTCGTGCGCATATGTAGCTGGAACTGCAGTGACAAGGCATAAGAGTAGACAATTTACAGTCTGCAGTTCCCCTCACCACACAGCATTTTCCTTATGTAACATCTTATCTACAGCACAACCTGAAGTCACAATAATCCACACAAACCTGGAACGAAGTGCAGCAGTCTTGGAGGTGCCTGCACAGGCACCCCTGTAACAGGTCACACCCATTCATTTCAAGAAGGCTGTGCCTGCAAATTCAAAAATTTAAGCTCTTCACAAAGAACCTGAAGAGGAAAAACAACCCACAGAAAAATCCATGTGACATCAGTAATAATTTTCCTCAATGAGAGATGCAAGCAGATAGGGGAAAACAACAATAAATACAAGCAATTATGCAACTGAAGGAAATCACACTAGTTTAAAAACTCATTTGTTGCTTACCAGGCAACCACAAAGGATGGCAGTGAGTGTGTCAGCTAAGTGATGCCTGATCTGACATGCCATCATGTTCAAAATTCTACAGCCATCATCTGAGCCCTAATCCTGTCGTTCCAGTATACAGCAGCACTCCATCCACTTGGTTCCACAGAGTCCTAGTGTCCTGGCTTGAAACGGGCCCTCAAATCATGGGTCTATCCTTACACCCAGGCAAATATAGTCCTGAACACAGAGAACCAAGCTGCTAACAGGACCATAAATGGATTCAAAGTTGTAAAGAAAACTTTGAGGTTTTACCAGCTGAGTCTTTTCTGAATGCTAGTTTGAAATTCTTTCAAAAGTAAAAGCCTTTTGCCACTTCCAACTACCAAACTGGAAAACTTCAGTTAATTAGCAGTTAATCTATACCTGGTATCTTTCTTGACAAAAGAATAAGATGTCAAAAACAGCAGACAACTTCAGGTGCAAGCTATCAAGATTTTTCACCACATTTTACAATAAAGTTTCTGCAACAATAAGAAACAATATGGAACTGCCACCACATTTCAACTGAGACAGAAAAAATACCCAGGAATCAAGACCATCACTATCAGTGAACACTGTAGAGCAAAGACACTTTGAACACATAAGAAAACAGCACTGAGAAAATATGCTAGGTAGCTCTCCTTATAGCTAAGGCAGCATTCTGGTATTTCTGTTTTAGAAGGAATCTTGATGAAGGAGATATCAACACATTAACTAGTTGAAGAAAAATTAGTCTGGGAGGAAAAATGCAAAGAGCAAAACCTCTAACCATAGTTTAGGAATCCAATGTCACTCCCAGTTAAGACAGAGGAGTTCACAGAAAATAGCATAGATGAATAAACACCAATAGAACTGCTGGAACTACACAGGATTTCTTTAACTCACTGCTGTCAGTCTCAATACAGGATTCATTGCAGAACACCACGCCAATTAATTTTGAAGGGGAACAACCAAAAGAATCAAATTTTAGCAAGCCTTAGGATTAAACAGCTTGCAGTATAAGGTTTGGAATCGCTCCTTGCAATAAACATGAACCATGTGCACATCACACAGAACTATGTTCAGAGTATCTAGCTTGGGTGAAAAAAAGGATGAGTAGAGTCTTCCTTCACAGATACACAGACTACAGCAAATAAGACCCTATTTGCAGAAATTAATTCACATCAGAAACTGAAAACTAACCTCTACCCTGCCTTACAAAGGAACAGACCAATCTAATTAATTCAGGAAATAGCAGTATTTAACTTACTTCCCACCATACAATTCAAGAAAACTTATACAAATATGCCTCTGGTTGGTCCAAACGTGCTGAATTGTAAAACACAAAAAAATAAGCCCTCAAAGCCAGATATATCTATCTATACAGTGGTATGAGGTGCTTCTCCACTATACAGGATGATGAGAATTTTCCACTTGAATTTCTGGTAAGCCCCAGTATCTCAGGTGTTAATAGGATCCATTTCTAAGTGTTCCCTTGGCTTATGCACAGAGGTGGTACTCCTAGCATTTCAGAAGCTTTAGGGACAGAAAAAAAACAAAACCTCCACACACACATACAAAACAAAACCCCCCAAAATAAAACAAATAACACCACTCAAAAAAAAAAAAAAAATCAAACCCCAAAACACAAGAGCAGCAGAACCTGGCAACCATCCCAGAACTTCCAGGACCAGTTAAAGTGCAGGTCACCCTTGCAAGAAATAAAGGTAACTTGTGCATTGAAAAAATGAGAAGCACAAACATGAGACTTAGTGTTTGCCAAGTAATGCCAACATTCCTCAGTATTTTGTCACCATGAAAATGTTATGAGGAGAGAACAAAGGTTATATCTGAAGACAACAGTATTTTATGGACTGACAAAGTTCAAACCCAGATTTCTTTTTCATTTCCCTGTGTAAAGTCTCTTCAATTGTTGCACTACAGACATTCTAGAAACTTGCCCATCACTGTATTTTGGTGCCCAGACTTGCCCTCAGAAGCCCAGACACCACGTAAAGGCAGCTCCCAAAGTTCAGCATTAGAAATATCCCCATATGTGCAAATCTGCAAGATACACTGTGCATTCCTTTCTGTCTCCCTTTTCTGCTTCCGCACAGCGCAAATTCTAGAGGACAGAGACAACAAGAAATCTCAACCAACGCTGTCTTGCTGCCTACCCACAGGAAGGCAGGAAGCTTAAAAACTGAGCAAGGAGGAGCCTGAATGCCAAAAAAGCAATTTATATAGATTGGCCCTTTGCCTGAAAGACAGAAGGAGGAACACCCAGTGTCTGCACTGGCACAAGCTACATACCAGAAAACTGAAATTCAACCCATGCCAAGTTACACTTTGAAAAGCTAAATGTATGTAGGCCAGTGAAAACAAAATTAGATGGGAGTTCAGGGTAAGAAAAGTTAACAAAACAAGTTCAGTTTTGCATGAAAGTCAGCTTAGAAAGACAAACTGAAAGTGAAAGAGAGATTAGAGAATTTTTTTCATGCCAAGAATCAGATGAAAATCACAGTTGCTGAGTTGTTCAAGAGAGCAGAGGAGAACTGACATCAAGACATCTCCATTTGAACAACATCTTTGAAGTTTAAGTACTAATTATTCTGAACATAGCAAAGATGAAACTGCTGAGATACACTTTGCATTCCCACAGCCCTCTGATAATGTTACAATGGCCACTCTCTCTTCACCTTTAAAAGTTGGATTTATCTTTTAAAATTATGTCTTAAAAAAACAAATAAAGAGCTGCCTACAGCCTACGAATATCTGTTTCTTTGAGTTTATAGTCACACAGCACTCATGCTCAGGAGATGGCTAACTCCCAAGACTTACTAGTTTTCATGCAGCTCCCAAACTGCAGAACCTTCCCAGTGCTTGTCCAAGTGACAAGGCAAACAGAAAACATCAGCAACATTGCCATTCTACAACTGACACCAAAGATAAATTAAACAACCTTCTTAAAATTAACTGAAAGTTTTAAATTCCACTTTGCTGCATTTCCAGAAGCACATTTTAATGCTTCAAAGGCTTATTGAAAAGCTAAGTATCACTCAATTTTCCTCTCTCTTCACACCCTTCCCTACTACTATGCAGTTTTTACACTGCATTTTCTGGTTAACATATTCATACAGCCCTTTTCAGAAAATGCTTGGTGAGAAAAGGTGTGAAGCAAAAGGGAGGGTATCTATGCAAGATACACTTGAGCATAAGGAAGAGCACATAAGAGCAGTTAAATTGTTTAAATATGCACTGCAACATAGTGAAGTGCACGAGATCAAACTGCTGCACAACAAAATGAATTTTCTTTTGCTTTCTTGTGTGTATTGTTTTGGGGGCTTCTTTGTTTCTTTATTTGAGGAAGATTTTAGCTAGGGGTTTTTTTTTCTTCCTCCTTTTTTTCTCCAGGACATAAAGACACTGCACATCTTCATCCTGAAAGATACCATTATTTTCAGTCTTCCTTCACTCTTACGGCAGCTCCACCTCTGGCTGGATGCTGTCCTTCACACACCCAGGTAACACTAAATCAGCCATCTTTTGAAGTGCATTGATTCAAGGTACCTGTCCTGACACATCAAGTGAGCATTTACCTCAGTATAACCACCAGAATACTTTAGACAACTGAAAAGTCCTTATATATAATATATACTACTCATGACATTACAATATACCACCTAGACACCACATAGCTGCCAAAAGCTACTGACCTTCCAACAAGATCTGTCTTTCCATGAACCTTCTACTTGTATCTCTTTGTTCAGAGATGGAAAAGCAACCCTCCACACAAACTAGGACACAGAAAGGGATCGAGTAAGGGAAGATTTAAACAGCTGCACTGCATGCTTTCTCTTCCTGCAACTCGGGAGTACATACAACTTTGCCCAGATCCAGAAGAGTCAGGATAACACCTGAAACACCATTTTTATACAAATCCTTTCTTCCAGGCCTGTGGATAACAGGAGGAAACATGGCTGCTGTATTGCTGTAACTAACTGCAGCTATTTCTAAATCTAAGGAAACAAGAGAACTATATCTAGTTGAATTGGACCACCCAGTTAATAGAGACAAGAAAAGCAGCTCCATATCTTCACCACTAAGTCAACATTTAGCACTTCCAGCTCCCTGTTCCAAGTATTTCATAGAATGCAAACCACTCAACACTCCTGTCACATAGTCAAAGCTCCAGGTCTGCAAAACTAAATTCAGTGACACTGCATTTCAACAGTATTTATCTTCTCAGTGCATTACATACTCAGATGCTTTGGGTGATTGAAGCAAGCAAACAAAACCAGAAATCCCTAAACCAACCAACCAAAAAAGTCCCTCCAAACAACAACCCACATACAACACAACCACCTTGCCCCACACAGGCCACGCTGTATCTCTTTGGATCACTTTTCACTCACTCAGGAACAAAGGTTCAGAGTCTGCATTTGGTACTATGAGTGTGAATGTTCACACTGACAAAAGATGCACTTCTAATGGACCAAATCTTCTGTCTCATCCTGATGAGATGTTAATTATGCATTAAAGAAAGAAAAATAATAAAAATTACTCAGACTTCCACAGCCATCAACACAGATGCATCTTTGCATCTCTACATTTGTTCTTTTCCTCCAGAAAAGTCAACAAAAGACATACTAGAGTGTCACCTCTAATATATCAAAATAAAAAAGCAAAACAAATATACAAAATTAGCCACCCCAACAAAGATCATCTCTTACTTGTGCTAGCAGTAGAAACAGACTAAGAAACTTTAAAATATGACAATCTCATCAAACATTAGCCATTCCCAAGAGATGCCAGTTGGATACATTTATTGTATTAATTTCAGTACATCATCTTGATATGCCCCATACTGTCACTTAAACGCTTACAATAAAAATAGCCTAACAGTTTCCTTGCAATGTCATCCTGCTTATATGCTAATTAACATCAATTTCAAATGAAGATACAGTCACATCCCAATAACAGGGACAACTTATGTAAACTTACTTTCAGAACTGTCCCTGAAGTATTCAAAGCCACACACAGTGAAGAACAGTAAAAATTCCATATTTAAAACAAGTCTCTATATATTTGCTCAGTAACCTCAGTAACTTAGCACAATTAAGTGGTAAACTACACTAACATGGAACTACTGATTCACCAACCTCACATCAAAACTATTTTTGTCAGGAAAAACCGTATGCCGGTTTTTAAACACGCAAGTCACACTGCTAATTTTGAGGCACCCAAATGAAAGCTTATTTCTTGCCAAAGCACTTGCTAGAGAACAGATTTGTTTGGCTAACTTCTAGAAGACAGATTTATCCTTATACCAGTATTTTAGTATGGCAGTAATGGCTTTTTCAGCACCATGACCCAACTAACATTCCTTGCCAAGGCTGCCAGTCCCAGTAGGTAGCCTAACATGGGAGATTTTTGTTTTTACAAAATTCATATTACTTGGGTTGCTCAGTACTCCAGCTCTCAATTTTTTTCAAGTCATTACAGTATTAGAATTACAGTAGAAACTCAAAGTACTTAAACAGACAGTTTTATCACTACAAGTAATTAAATGTTTATAGTGTACAGCTACAGCAGTAATTGCACAGTATGCAGCACTTTTGAATTTCCATTCTGATTATAGAGCGTGAAGCTCCATGCATCCCTCAAACACCCGAGAAGTCCAATTTGACAGAAATAGATACCCATATATAAATGCAATCATATTTAACATACATTTAGAGAAGCTCACAAAAATAAAGCTATAACTACTCACCTCTGACAGTTCCCCAAACAACTGTTCCTGAAGACCTCACTAAATAATTCCAATTCTACTCTGCACCCTCCAGCATCTCACCATCAAAGGAAAAAGACCACTGAAAACCATCATGCAGCTTCTAGGAGACACCGGCGGCACCCCTACAACAGCAAAGCTGTCTGGACTATTCCATGTCTAAAACAAGCCATCAAACTCGACCAGCCAGAAGAGGAAAACAAAAACAAAGAAAAAAACCCCAGAAAACAAACAAAAACCCCCAAACCATCAACTTAAAAATATTTTAAGTAAGCCAATTCGACTACAACAGGTAACTTACTTTCCCCCAAGTACATTGAAAATTCCAAACACACTTCACCATACTAAATGGGAAACGATCAAAGAATGCCTGCAGACATGTCTTTGACACTATTCTTTCATAAACAAAAAACTAATTGATAGCCCTTTCTCCCTCAAGGCTGAAACCCTGTGAACAATTAACTTCAAAACAAAACTCAAGTAATAGCAAAAATAAACCCATGTAGGGAGCACAACAAAAGTAAAACAGAAGGAGGATCCTACAGTTTAGCCCAAATTGTCACTGTAACACCTTCACTTCTGTTCCTAGAATATTTACATTAACGCCAGTTTCTATTAACTGACATTTTAAAGCTCATTACCCACACACAAATATAATTAAAAATAATAATTCTGTCTTAAACATCACAAGTGCTACTAATGGCATCTCAGGCCATCAAACCACAAGAAAATCTGTATATTCCAGCAGAAAATTAAGGTAAAAGGCCACAACCAAATCACACTGCAGATTTCAGCTACACCAATCTGTCAGGCAAGACAGAACAATCTCACACCTACAAGAGAGCATACAGCTGTACTCTTCCCTGCTGTTCTGTTCATCTACTGAAAATTCACAAGGCAAACTATCCAATGCAGAACAGCAGGACACAGGGAACCAAGCAAAATTCGTTTACCAGAACTGATTCTGCAGAAATCTTGGACGTGCATCCCCACTCATATACATTTAAATGGGTAAATAAAGCACTAGAAGAATCATTACTTTTGTATTAGGTAAATAAACAAAGGATAGTTTTCCATTAGCTCTCATTTTTCCGACTTACCTGGTCTTTTTCATGGGGTAATAGGCTGACAGGTGGAAGAGAAGCTGGGAAGGTGCTGGAGTATTTTGGAGCTCCTTTGCTTTCCAAACTGCCATAATTCACTCTATACTGAGGACCATCCTTCAGTAATCTCCCATTGTTCACAGCGCGTTTGGCCCCCAGCCGCAACCTCTGCTGAAAGGCAGGATTGTTGAAAATACTTGCTAGGTCATTTTGACTTCTCAAATACTTCTCTATGTTTTTCAGGGAGGAGCCATTAGGTTCTTGAAGCCCTTCAATTGCTCTTCTCAAGAGTTTATTCCAATCCACATTACGAAGCTCATTACAAGCTCCTCTAGATCCCTTAACAGATTTAGGAATAGTGCCAGGTTTAACACATGAAAACCGTCCAGGATTATCTGGGTCCTTGTAGGATGCAAGACCTTTGTTAGTGACTTTAAGAATAGAACCATCTTGAACACTAAGTTCCAACTGTTCTGAAACAGTCTTCTTATCTAATCCATGGGAAGCACAAACAGCATGACATATTCTCTCTTCAGAAGGCCTCTGCTTTTGCTTTTTAACTTTTTGTATCGCTTCCAGAATCCACTCCGTATAAAGAGGATTGGCAAGTTTTACCATGGTTGACCAGTAATTGTTTCCAGCCAAGAGTTACCCATAGAGGTTCCTCCTTATCCTTTTAGCAGATCTTTTTAGAGGTTGTTCACACCTCAAACACAAATGAAAGGATTCCACACACTGCTTGCACACATGTCAAAAATATCCACCCTGAGGAGTCAGAAAAGGCAGAAAAATACCTGCTGACTGAAACTTTCCAATTATGTTACTGTTACCGAAAGGTAGAAGGGGTTCATCTGTGATGACACTGGTATGTCCTTAAAAGAAAGTCTGTTGCAACCTTTAAAAAGAAAAAACAAGAGGCAGGGAGAGAATACAGTTAATGCTGAAGTATTAAAAAATAAAAATGCATTCAGACATGCATTCATACTATAGATGCTGCAGTATAGAAAAATCTTTGCAATATTCTATGAAACATTCGTCAGTTCCCACCCCACACCAAAACAAGTCATCACAAAATCCTTCTGCTTCTCATTACAGTCAGTGGATTTAGTTCTCCTAAATTCCATCACCTCAACACTTAACCTACTACTGATCTGTTGGACAATTTCCATTCAGTCAGGGTTCTGAAAACACTCTCTAACACAAACTGCCTTCAAATCATTCCTGCATGGATTATACATGCACTAGAAAACCCAAACGAACCAAAAACCAAACCCCAACCAATGAAAGATAAATTATTAACCACTGCCAATTCTCACAATATCCTGTCTCTAAGTGTCCTGCCATGTTGGTTACACAACTCAAAAATCCAAACCAAAAATATCAGAACCAAGTTACAAGTATTACATCCTTCATTAATATTTAGGTACCCTACAAAACCAAAGGGCATCACAAAAGCACTTCTTGTTTTAAGGTGTGCAGCACAGAGGCATTTTTGATACAAACCCTTAGGAAGAGAAATGAAAACAAAGTAACAGGATGCATTTTCACACAAATAACTTGTCAGCACCAAGATGTATAAAGAGGTCACATTGAAAAATGTTTTATTGACTCACAGTTTAGCAAAAAAAAATTTTTTTACTTATTATGGAATACATCACTTCAATAAAAAATTCAGTGGCTACAAAAACTCATTTAAGAAACCTGAAAGAACATCTTGATGAGGAGTTTATTCATTCTGGGAACATATATGAAAAAATAAAACAATTTAAAAGTCTCACAAATTAAACTTAGACAGGAATTGCATAATGAATAAACAAACAGATTTGAAGTATTAGTTTCTTCTGCCACAAAGTGTGAGAACTTTCAAAGGCATTAACAGAATTCCCTAATTACTTCAAATCAAAGGAAAACAAAAAAACAGAAAAGTTTTCATTCTCAATATATGGGTTATCTTGTAAAGTAGAAGGCTCACCAGTTTCACAGCAAAAATTTCAAATTAGTTAACATGCAAGTACATTTATATAGCTATGGCAAGCAGCCTACAAATAACAAAATCATCTATGATTATACAAGTCCTGGACCTCATTTTTTATTCATTTATTCTAGCCATCCTGCATTTAAATCATGTTAAAAAAACTTGAGTAAATTATAACTAGGAAAAAACTCTGAACTGATACAATAATCTAAATTATTTTCAACTCGTTAAAAAGATTCCTCTGCAACTATGAAGACAAACAGTATAACAACACATTCTTTTGGTTCTATATCTTTTTATTCTTCTACCCCTCAAAAATGTCTTTAAATATAAATTCCAGCTCATGTGTCACACATTATTATACCTACACAACAGGATGAGTAACAAAAGAGCAGCTGGTTACTGGTGAGTATAAAATTTCTCTATACCCAAACAGTCAATATTAATCAATTCATTTTATGAATCTGTCCTTCTCAAACCTGATCGAAGCTTAAACAACTTCAGATTTATAAACATGAAAATTCAAGCGACAGCCAGACTGAAAAAGACACATTCCTGATGCAAATGCAGGGCCTGACTGCTTAACTGGCTCACATACTGAACCCTATTGATCTACACAGATTGGATCCTGTTTCTTGCTTCCAGACTGTACTCATGGAAGCTGTATTTGCTAACAGTTCTGTGTATTTCAAGTATCTGTAAGCAAACAATAACTTGTTCTGTAAACAGATCTTTTTATTTATTCCAGATAGCAAAAGCCATTCTTTCCCTAACAGAATTGTTTATACTCACTGTTTTCAGATAATTCCAAAATAAGACTGTAGCTACAAAATGCAGACAAATATAGGGAAGGAAAGAGTTTCCATGATATTATAAATCCTTCAAATATAGGGAAGGCAAGAATTTCCATGGTATTATAAATCCTACAAATTCTCTCACAAATCTGACACTGAAAATACAGTAACACAGCAAAGCAGAACTCAATATATATAGTGGAGGCTCACTCACATTTAGACTATTTCATACACTTTTGCTATAGCTTTGGAAGTTCTCTGTAGCTACATATAAAGCCCCAGATTCCTAGAAAGCTACTTTTAAAGTTACTTAGTTAGGCTGTTCCGCTGCAAGTCTTCATTAAGATAGTCACGACTTAATTAAATGCTGAACACTGCATTTGCTGAGTCAGACATACTTGTCTCAGTTTTACATCTACTGCAGTACTGTTGTATTAAATTTCATACAAGCAACCACATCACTTCCATTAAATTCCAGAACACACAGTACAGGGTCTGTTCCAAGCTCCTGGACACTGATGAACATTTCAGTATAAACGCTATAACATGTGGGTTACAGGAATTTTTATTGGCCAATGACTGTGGCAAAAGGTTAGCATAAACCTATATCTTCATATAAAGTCTACTCCTTGGTACAGGAATTTCACAGCCATATACATTCAGTACCACATTTTTACTTATTTACTTAAAACTCCCTACGTGTAATACAACCTCCTGCATGCTAGCACCTACTAAATCAACACCAGTAGAGTGGATCAGCAGGAACAGAGTTTCCAATGCACTGGATGGGATATTCCAGGAGGAAAAATCAAGACATCTTAAATACACACCTTCTAACAGTATCCAAGTTCATTCTGCCTTAGGGAACCATGGAAAGGGCATCCAATACGAGTTTCTAATTGTTTTGCCACAACTGAGAGCCTCTCTTACTCTGGCACTTGGAGTGCACATGAACTGGAAGCGCAGCCCCCGGCCTCCGTAACTGCTGTGTCAAGGTCTAACACACACTAGAGCCAGAATAACTGATTAGTAACAAACACCTTTCCCAGCAAAGCAACTCGGGTGAGCAACCCTGGAGCTGTGAATTAAGGAGATCTTTTAGAAATCAAGACAGGTTGATCCAAGATTGGCAAATCAGAAATACGCACATGTACATGCAAAGTGACTAGATAAAGACAAAACAAATTGTTTTAGAAACAATGTTTCGATATTCGACATAAAAGGACACTCTAATATACAAAGTTGCATTCAGTCTTCTAAATTTAGAATGCAATTCCACCAAAAGTACAACTAGGTGGTCATACATCATTTAATATAAAAAGCGTGATGATTACCCAAACAGATTTTGAGGAAATACCATTTTAAAGAACTGATTATAAATTCGTCTATTTAGGCACTCCGTCTATTTATTACTCTTCTTCTCCTTGTAATTAACTAACTTTTAATCAAGCCCTCAGCAGCACTCATTCAATCACAAAATATATTTTCCATACTGTTAAATGCACAGGACAACTTCCAAGTTTTATGACAAGAGTCACTAAGTTCTTTCTATGTAATCTGTCATATTTCAGCTTCTACACTCTATAGTACCTTATTTTGAAAATAAAAGCATTTGAGAAAGTTTGACTGTACTACATTACTGACCAAATCTATTAACAAGTCAGCTACTGAAGAGCTGCAGAACAGAAGCATAAGAGAGGGAACTATTACCCATTACCTCTAAAACATGAAAAACCATCTCTAGTCAAGGCTTGTCCCTTTACCTAGATCATAAATTACCAGATAAACATAAAGAAGTTGCAAAATCTCAGCTTGGGATTTAAAATGAATGCAAATATGCCCTTTATAAGGAACACACCTATTGCACAGCTGATTATAATTAAAGAAGGCAGTGACTGAACATTTCAATCTCAGGTGTCATCAGTAATCCTATAATCCTCTAATACCCTGGTTTTTAGACTGTACTAGTAGCTGGCATTGCTTCCAGGTGATCCAGATTGTGAAAACAAGCTGTGTAGTCAAAAAAACAGCAACAAAAAACCCTACACTTCTCTCCAGAAGTAAAATGAAAAGTTACTAACAAATATCACAACATACAATCTAAAAGTGTTTTTGTTAAATTCATAAAAAGTTAGCTTTGACTTTCATAAATGTAAATGCAGTTAAACTTTTAAAAACTGAGGTTAACACAGCTATAAAAAAACAAAACCAAAAAGAAATTGGGGAGAAGAGGACGCAGCTGGGGGAGATGACAGCAACTTGTGCAACCTGCCGGTGACCTGTGAAGCACAGTCTCATTCCGCTCCCTCCTACCTGCTCTGCACACACTCAGGAGAAGCAGCAGCAGGCCAGCTCTCTGCTGCAGCATCAGGGTCAAGTAAGGATTGCAGCAGAGGAGGAGGAAGAAGAGAAGACTGCCATTGCATTCCATTTTTGCCATTTTTCTTTGCTCCAAGCCATTACTTAGAACTCTGCAGCTAATCAACTCTGTATTCCACCCCCATCTCAATTAATGATGCAAAACAGACAAGATAGTTATTTTGCTATTGCAAAATACATGGCCTTACAAAGAGACAGGGAGAAAGCAGATGCTGGTAAGAACTCTCCCATCATGCATATCCCTCTTAAAATTACTCAGGTCATGAATCCAGCTATCATATTATTCTTTACACAACACACGGTTTCCAATAATAACAAGAAAGGGCAATGACACATCGATATGCTTGAAAAAGACAGATGTGTAAACATTACAGTAACTTCAAAACGACACCAAAGACTTGGGGTTGTGGAGAGAAGAGTGGCACAGGTGAACCGAACTGGAAGTGCTTGTGCTCTAAGATACCCCACAAGCTTCTTAGAGATCATATGCTTAAAATCATTTCCCAACATGACAGCAGCAAGCGCCACCAGAGGAAGCAGCATCAGCACAACATGACAACAACAAAATCACCCAAATTCACCTTTCCAACCTTCTCCTGTGGAAGTTCTGAGCACTTAAAATTACAGTACCAGAGAACAGCAGAAAATATGGGAAGCTAACATTCACTGTCAAGAGTTCACCTGGAAGAGGGTTCCACTGAAAACATTTCTTCTTGGGATAGTGGTTTTCAACAGCAGGGGTGGGTATCTGCCTGCTCTTACCAGAGGGGGTTATTTTCAATGCTCAGTGACAGAGTACGAGAGGTGAGGTCCGGGCAAAGAACGCACAATGTGAACATCACTCCCAAAACGTGGCACTGCCAGGCTGGACTATTCCCCTCCCCAACTTACTTAAGGTTTTTACAGTATTAGCCCAGCCACGGAGATGTGCAACGCCTCGAGCCTCGGGCCAAGGCATTGTTGCATTTGACAGGGGCCGAGCCGGGGCTGGCTCCGCGCCCTGCCCGCCCTGCTCCGGGATTTGCCACCGCCGAGGCACGGAGCCCCAGCCCGCGGGCTCTGCGCCCCGGGGCACGGCGACCCGCGGGCAGGGCAGCCCGTGGGGACGGGGCCGG